>PTEX01000170.1:159051-239954 GCA_003342815.1 Eudromia elegans | reverse complement strand
GGAAGGAAGGAAGGAAGGAAGGAAGGAAGGAAGGAAGGAAGGAAGGAAGGAAGGAAGGAAGGAAGGAAGGAAGGAAGGAAGGAAGGAAGGAAGGACTGCGTCTCTGTTCTCCTCTCTGGATTGAAGAGTCTCAGCCTTTTCATAAGGAAATGTTTCCAGTCCATAATTTTTTATACCTGAGTCATATTTTCTCTTCTTTGATGCCCCTCTTACTGCTTCACCTTTTTTTTTCCTGAAGCAAAATATGTCAAAAAGGATGCAGGAATCTGGCTCCCCCAGGGCTTTGCTTACTTCAGCATACTTTTGTGTTGTGAGGGAGTAAATAGGATAAAACTACAGCAAAAGAGTTTTGCCCCTCGGGTTCTAGAATCACAGTGACTGGTGTAGGACAGAGCAGAAGACAGGAACAGGAGCATTAGGCAGGAAGAAACCAACCTCCACCAACCAACCAGGTACATCATGGAGGAGAGGGCTCTTCTTCTGCATGCTCCACTGGAAGCTCCAGGCCCACTGGAAGCTCCAGATCCACTGGAAGCTCCAGGCCCCAGACACCTCAGCTGGAGGCATAAAAGAAAGCATCTACCAGCCTGAAGATATGAGACGCCCCCAGAAAAGAAAGGCTCTTGCCCCTAAAAGTCACCATCCTACCTACAATGGCCAGAGGCAATGAGTGAGCGCAGCAGGGACAGGGCACTTGGGTTGGTCCGGAGTGACCTGCGAGACGGAGAGAGCTGAACGGATCAGCCTGGCTGCAAAAGAAGAGCTTTGCCAAGCAGACCATGGGGGTGGGAGGATGACGGAGGCTCATGATTTAGCATCGTTTCATCGTCTGGTGACTTCAGAAAGAAAATAAGCTACATCTTCCCTTTCATGATTAGGTTTTGAGGAGTGTTTTCCCATCGGCACCCTGTGGAGTCTCCCGCCTCTCCTGAGAAATCCACGACAGGAACAATTTGTTTTGCTTCATGTTCTAAGGCTGGAATATTTCTGACACATTTAATTATTTATTCTGTGAATAAGGCACTTGGCAGTGCAAGAAAAGACGTGCAGCAGCCCATTTGAAAGCAAAGTGACCAGGATGCTGTTACGTCTTACGTAAAAACGCAATATTTTAGACCTGTCCTCACCACCTCCAGAGGGTGCAGCTCAGGAAACAAGGTTGTCCCATCACCCCACAGCAGTGGCATTAAGCCAGATCGGCATCGCTGCTGGACGGGAACACTCAGGTAGGCTACATCCTGCTCTGCATCGGTGCAACCTCAAAGGCATTTCCGAGCCCCACGCAGATGATGAGCATGATCTACCCTCCGCAATGTGGCCCGTTTTAATGATGGCAGGGTGAAGGCAACCCAAGAAGTCCTCCTAAGTGCAGGTGTCTGGCTGTGGGAGATGAAAGTGCTGATTGTCTCTGCAGGCTGGAAACTTTACAACCCCATTCTGCACCAGGTCCTTGCTGGAGCTTCCTTCCTCACTCCCTCATGGGGTCAGTTCTTCCCTGCCCAACTCCAGGTGTGGATCTGGAGAGGTTTTCTTGGGTCAGTGAGGCTATATACACGCACAAGCAAGGCCACTGGTTCAGCCTGCAGGACAACGGTCTGCAGGAGAATGTCCAACTCTCAAATAGAGCGCTGGGGACATGACATTTTAAAGGGATGTGAGGGGTAGAGGTAGTTTGGCAGGTGAAGTTCTTTGCTTTTCCCTTTGCTGGGGCAGAGGTTTCTCCCCTGTATTTGCTCTGCTTTCTGCAAAGACAGACTGAAGTCGTGGAGATGTCTCCAACAACCCAGCCATAAGGAGGAGCTGGAGTGACTTTGCTAGACCCCTAACTCAGAGACCTTCACTTTTTGGTAAGGCCATTCCCAAAAATGTGCACAGAACACACACACACACAGGTTTTTTTCCTGATTTTTTCCTGATTTTTTTCCACATCACACATCTTCCATGTCCCAAGCAGAAAAGCTGAGTCACGTGCCAGATTCTAGGGGCAGCTAGTGGAGAGGGTCCCACACACATAGCAGTAGGTGATAGCCATCCTCCAAGGTTGATGTCTGCTTTCCCTTGTCATGGTTGCTCTGACACATGCGGGCGAGGAGCACAAAGACAGTCGGGAGGTCCAAGGTGACCACAGACTTGTTCCAATAACCTCAGGTTTAATCACAGCATGCAGGAGCCTTGAATCACTTGACGGCTGCTTTCATCAGCTCCCATCAGCTCTGCAGAATGAAGAGGCGAGTGCTACACTCTGCACACAAATGAAAACCCAGGCATGCGGTGTTGGTAATAAAGAGCAACCATTATAAGCAATCCTTTATCTGAAATACAAATATATGTCCAAATGGGCAAAGATGGGCTACTTATTTGGTAGATTTAACCCCTTTCTGCACTGAGAATCTATCAAAAAGAATATCAAAATCTCTATCAGCTAATCTAGTTATTCACACACCAAAAAAGGGGACAGGGCTCAAATATATAGGCTGTTTTTCTACTGCAACTTCTTGAAGAATGTTCAGCAATTGACCCATTTTCACTGCCAGTATTGACCTCATCATCTCAACTCAGCACTTGCAATAAGCAAGCATTAATATTTAGAGTCTGGTGACACTGCTTAAATCGTAGCAGCCAGCTGAGGCTTTGTCCTGTTAGTATGGAAAAGAAATGAGCAGCCAGATATTTCCATTTTATCTTTTGGATTGCCCCGACATCAGATTGTTGCATTTTTAGAGTGTTGTCTACCATGTCCTAACCTCTTATAGTTATACTTAAGTATACTTAAGTATACTTATACTTACGTATAAACTTAGAAAAAAAATGTGCTTTCATGCAATTTTTTGTGGAAAATAGTGTCTTTTTCACCATGGTGGCCCACTGAAGTTAACCAGCTGGTTTGGGAGGGAGGAGATTAGAACCTGGTGTGATATTAGTCATATAAACAATTATATCCATATGGAACTGTATTCAGCCCAGATTAAAGTCAATAATGTTGCCTCTGAGATGCACAAGACTTCAGTGAACAGCCTAGACGCTGCACAGGGATGAAGACCTGACCAGGCAATGTATATAACGTATAACAGCTGTTCTAAAAAAAAAATGTTTATCTTGAAAAAAAAAAAAGTTGAGCAAAGAGTGAATATATTGAGCAGGGCTTGACATGAAGTTGCTGTGTTCTTCTAAACAGAAGCCAAAAATCTTTCAAAAATTTGTCTTGATGTGGAAACCACTGAACATTTTCACTCATTCATAAAGAGGACAGATTTTCTTCTGGGCTTAGGACCCTCTGGGAAATGACTTCTCCTGTTCCAAGTACCTACTTCATTCTCTGCAGGCAATTAAATTAATACAGCAGTTAAAAAAAAATACAGATCAATCAAGTTTGAATAAAAGTACCTCAGTCCCTCCAGGGTGCACAGCCAGGCTGCTCTGAGGACAGCCAGGAATCAGTCCTCTTCCTTCCAACATTTCGGTCCAAATTTCATCGTAATCACTGAACTAGAAAATAGGTTAACGCATGCATATTATGCACAGATAGGGCACATTCTCCTAAACCATTCAGATAAAACTGAACTTAGCAAAAATAAAACAAACTAAAAAAAATTAAGACACTTTAAAAATACAAACATGAAGTAACTCAGTCCTGATTTTAAATATCTTCCTACGCAACACACCCTCTGGTCAAACAGCCAATGCGTGTGACCATGCTGTGCCACTGGCCAGGGAGATGTAGGGCCACGGGACGTAAAGGATAAGCAAGGAGCTTAGCAGGGGTCTCTGGTGGGATCTCATCTCCAGCAGACTCTGATCTCTACGCTGATACCTCCTGAATAAACAATTACTTAGAC
The DNA here is from genome assembly GCA_003342815.1 of Eudromia elegans. Taxonomy (NCBI): domain Eukaryota; kingdom Metazoa; phylum Chordata; class Aves; order Tinamiformes; family Tinamidae; genus Eudromia; species Eudromia elegans. Next base: position 236,118 of record PTEX01000170.1, on the reverse strand, counting down.
TGATTTTTTTGTTGTTACTCCTGTTGGTCAGCAAGGCCTGGCTACAAAGCCATTACCCTCAAAACACTGAGATAAAAACAGGAGAGCAGCAGTAGAGTAGAAGGGATGATATTCAGTCAAAGACCTATACCCTTATGGTTGCACCAGTCTTACAGAGACTAGTCAGGGGATTCTGGGGTGACTTTTATACTGTAATTAAAGTGACCCATGGACCACTGGCCCTGAGGATATCCTATTGCTATCCATGCTAATCTCAAATTCTTTGTGGAAATTGTCCGGGAAGATCATTGTTGACCCAAGCCAAACTCATGCTGGTTTTGGTACGAAGAACATTAACTACCTAGTAGCATTGCCCATCCCTGGGCACTAGTGGAGCTCCTGTCCTTGGTCTGAGGACAGGAGCTTGGTCTTCTTTCTTGGGAATTTACACAAATTCTCCTTGGGCAGATAGTAGCTGATGGTAGCTGTGGGTTTGAGAAGGCTTGCATGCTAATAGCACTGTGCAAGTGAAAGATTCGAACAGGTCTTAATGAATTCTCTGTCATCATCTCCACACACAGCTAACTCTTTACCTGCCTCTGTTGTCTTAGTTTATAGAAGGGGAAACTGAGGTTTGTAGAGGAAAACGACACTTCCCTCAGTGCCACAGAGCTGAATTCAGCCACCGTGACACCTCACACAGAGTCAGTTTGCAAAGCTATGAGCAATGCTTCAATAGAGGACAGATCTACTGAGAATATTCAAGATGCATTAATTATCACACAGATTCCTAGAGAGGTGATTAGAAGTTGATCCAAAGTGAGAGCTTTCTATCAAGGAAAAGAATATATAAATAAAAAATCCTGAGGGATGTCTATTCCAGACTGTAGATTTCAGTGTACCAAACCTAGAGCAAGCATCTCAGAGTAGGGCAATTCTTCCTGCTGTCCATAAGTCCTATTTTCAGATGTCTTGGAGGTCAGCAGTGGGCCTGCGTTCTCATTTAATGCACCAATCCTACCAGGGGAAAATTTTGGCTCCCTTCCAGCTCCCATCTGGTGTCCTCCTAAAGGGGTGGGGGTGAACATAGACCCTCCATAACGGCCAGGGCAGACGTTGGGATGGTTGCCATCAGCCCATGCATCTGCTTGTAGCCGATAGTGGAGATCCCAGCGCTCCTGCTGCTGGAGGAACCCTTGGGCATTTTGACAAGCTCTCAAATTGTTTTCTTTCTCTCCAATTAATTAGGCAGCTATCTGCGGCATCCAGAGCAGCCGGGTTTTAATCTCTCATGTCAAGGCAGCCGTCTGCCCTTCCTCCCCGAAGCTATGGGAACTTGCCCTGTTAAGTGTAGGGTAATTTAATCACAGCAAGACCGTATTGCTCAACTGAATGAACACATTGCTGACATGCGTCCTGGCTCTTCCCCTCTTCCTCCTGCTCTCTTCACTTCCTTCCACCCATTCCGACCCCGATTCACCCCTGTTCCAGTCCATTTCCCCTTTGGAGTCATTGATTAGATGATTAATATTTCTTTCTCTCATGCTAAAGGCTCCAGCTACTTTTCAGGATGGCTGAAAAGCTAAAATGTTTCCCTTCCAATGCTAACATGCTTAAAAACAGGTATCCTACAAGAATATATTGTCCTATGAACAGATCAAGAACACCCCTCACCAATGTGTTCAAATATCAAGTGGGGAGAGAAGACCTGGTTCAAGAGTCAATCAACTTCAAGACAAACTGCTGAAAAAATGAAGCAATGTTTTGATAAAGTTTTCCTTTGAGGCAAATTTCTTCATATTCTGATGTTTTCCTTCCACCCATTTCAAGAAACTTGCAGCTTCTGACACAAACGCACACAGAAAATCAATAGTGAGAGGCAGTCTCCACCCACATGATGAAAAAGGCAACAACATCCCTTTTCTACGGTCTAAGAACAAGGGGGAAAAGGCGGGTAAAATCTGTGTTTACTTTGCCTGCTTAGACTAGTCTGGATTTTTACGTAGTGAGTGCATGGGCTGCAGGTTCCTGATCAGATGGATGTCTGAGCTTTTAACAAAAAAAAGAAAAATATATATTTCCATCTGGGAAACTTCCGAGCGCCTCCTTTGGCCTCCAGGAGGTAGAGATCCATCTGCATTATGGGTAGACTAAGGTCATCTTTGCCCCTCTGGGCTGCCTCTAAAGGAGCTGAGAGCTTTCAGAGTCAAGCTGATCAGCCACTCAAGCCTGACTCAGATTTTTAACAATTTACCCATCAAACAAGCTCAAACTTGAACTCGTAATCTTCACCACCACTTACCATGCACTACAAAGGCATCCTAAGCGACTGGCAGCAGCTCACATAGGAAGCCCCAGGCAGACGTGACATCAAATCTGTACCTTTCACAAGATGCATTTTCTGTAATGCCCCTGATCCTGGCTCCATTACACCACTTACTGAGCAATCCTCGCCTTGTGTACAGCTCAAACCCAGACTAAAAAATGGATTTACAAGTCTTTGAATGTGGAGGCCTTATCATTATACACAGAGTGGTGTTTCTGTAAGGAAATCAGGGGAAGACAATTTCAATATGTTTCGGAGGGGGTTAGTGTTGTCCTGTCCTTATTCCATTAGCTTTTTTGGCTACCACAGCAATAAAAGTAATATCCAAACTGCAGAAGAAACCATATCAATCTTTGTAGACTATACCTTAATTTATACAAAGTGTGAAGTTAGATGGAGAAAGATGGTTGATCGTGAACTTGTTTTTTGGGGAAGGAGGGAAAAATTACAAAAAAAAAAAAAAAAATGTCAACAGGAAAAGAAAGGAGAGAAAGCCAGAATCATAAGGAAAGGAGGACTTGATGGTGGAAAAATTATCAGCTAGACCATCCCCAAAGAGCCCTGGCCACTCTTTCCCTAGGGCAGAAACTGGAGCAGGAGCCTGTGCTTTAGCTTGCAAACGTCATCCTTACATCTTTCCATCAGCTCCCTCTCTGCAGACCTTGTCCAATTTATTGCACTTGTGGAACTGATTAGTCCAGAGAGGAACAATCGTCTTCAAATCGTTATTTGAAACTCCAGCAATAATCGCTTTACTATGAATTCCTCTATGATTCCAAGAGCACAACGACAGGTCTTCTTAGCACAGAGGAGGAGCACTGCATGTACTAAAATTGTCAACACGGAGCAAGCTCTCTGAGTGACATGGTTCAGCGGTTCAGGTCTGTGGTAGAGCAGAGGTCAATCATTTTACTGGAATGAAACACAGCTGGGGGCTACAGAGGATAAACATGTACAGAACTTTAAAAACAACCCTGTACTGGTGATGCTTTTGCTGAGAACAGGCGTAGCTTAGGGGTGTCCATGATGCTCACAACCGCACAGGCTGCGCGTGCACCGTCACATGGGGGTTGCAGTCCCCAAAGGTCTCACAAAACCCACTTTTCTGCCAACGCAGAGAGTCCTGGTGCTGCGAACACTGAGAATGAGACGGGCAAAACAAAGAGAGACGAACAAGACCAGGCTCCAGCACAGAGATATTTCACATCCCGTGACCTGCCCTGTACGGAGCATCTCTCAGACAGCAGCAGCTCTGTGTTCCACAAAAAGACCACCTATAGTCACGTAGGTTTCTCCAAAGCATGAACTATGTCTAAGGAGAGGTGAGTGAAGGGCAACTTGCCCATCTCCTATCCCCATCTGCTAGGTCCTGAATCCCCACACCACCTTTGAGAAACAGCTGAAACTCCCAAACAAGACTGCTGTGATGGATCATCCAAATACAGGCTGGCTCTTCAGCCTTTTAGGTGTGCTGTAACCTCCAGTCCCTGCGAGGCTGGATCAGATTTTCCTTCTTGATGACGTTGCTCTATGTTTGCTGTCAATATGCCGTATGCTGTTAGAACTCTGCCACCAAGGTTGCTGCAAAATTAGGGATATTCCAGCATCAAGGATGTGATGTGAGAAACAAGCTTGCTGCTGAAGCTAGAAAACACTATTTTGCCTCCATTGCCCAAAAGAAAAGAGAGGCAAGAGAGATTGGGTCCGCATTGGTGGGTACTGGCAGACAAGGTGTTGCTCAACATATCAAATTCAGAAAAAAAGCAAAATTATAAAGAAAGAGGGAAAAAATGGAAAGAGAGAGTAAAAATACCCATCAGCTCAGCCCAGGTTCATTTAAAACTTGGCCCACACTCGTGTCACGCCTGCTCAGAAATTCAGCCTGGATTCACTCCAGACCCAGCCCAGGTTTGTTTGAAGTTCAATCCAGTTCTGCCCTGGACTTGACCAGATTAACATGGAACTGTACAAACTGGCCCTGGCTAGCCCAGGTTTCAAGGTTCACTTGAAAGGAACTCTGATCTCTGAGGAGCTAAGGGGGGTCATTGAGGAGGGAGAGCTTAGAGTGGAGTCACCAGCTTCACCCGTGACCCGAGTTATTTCCATCCAGTTCATCCCAGAGAAGGTTTTTTATTTATATATATAGGTATTTATACAGGGGTTGGTTTCAATCCCCGCATGGCAGAATGATGACATACCATAGCTAACGAGAAGTTAATTATTTTCTCAAAGCCTCACATGCTTCCCATTGGCACCGGTGGAGGCTCCGCCGTCCCACTCTTTGAGTTGTCAAACCTCCTTGATTAATCCCGTCACGAGAGCCAGAGCCGCTCTGAGCTGGGGAAGCTAAACTGGCTGGGTTTCATAAACACTTTCGCAGGCACACAAATCTTTCGTTGGGACTCAAAGGGAAATTAATTTGTTACATAAATCCCAGGATAAGCGAGACGCTTGGGAGGCTCCTCGGTTTCATTTAGGGGGAATGGAGCTCGGTAGAGTCACAGGTTGGCCTCACGGGACAAAAGACCTGTTGTGGAGATCTGCAAGCTCTTTTAATCGCATTAAAACACCTGCCTTCAAAAAAAAGGTGAGAGYTGCAGGATCAAATGCTTAGATTTTTAGGAAATATCAGAATTAAGGCTGTTCTGCAATAATGTTGGGCAAATAGGATTTTTTTTTTTGCCTTGTTTGCCTAAGTTTTTTTTTTTTAAAAAATAGGTTCAAATGAAAACAGATTGTTCATTTGACAGAAGGAAGGAATTGAAATCAACCCCTTGAAAAGAAATAGATTAATGAGATTAAAAATCAAAGTCCTAAACACTTCATTSGGGATCAGCTTGGTACAAAAATGAGCATATGGACATGTTATTGCTTCGTCTCACATTGATGTCTTGATGCAGTTTTGAAAATGAAACACTGTTTTCTCCCATCATTTTCTGTCTGAGATGACTGAAAAGCCTTCAAGCTTTGGTTTTTTTTTTTATGGATTTATCCAAGATGATTCCCATGCCCTGTCTTTCATTCACTCATGTACACCCACGAGGACTGCAATTTCCAACCAATTTGCTATATTTGCATCACAAAGACATTTGCTTTTAATCGCCTTCGTTTATCTTCTGTGGGAGTGTGCGTCGCAGCTTGTGACTGCACGCTCCTCTGGTCCGGTTCTGGGGGATCATCGCCCACTCCTTGCGTAGGACGGATAGGGCTTGCTGGAAATTAAGCTGTCAGAGGGCTGATTTCTGCACCTTGTTTACTTTGGGCCCCATGTTTTTTATCACCAGCCAAGTACTACACKGAAGACTGAGCAGTTTGTTTCTCCTGGTTTCCCTACTGCACTTTTTGAATTGGTACCTGGGTACTTTCTAAAGCTCACCACAACACTCAGGAGTGGAGATGGTAACTCTATAGTATCCTGTATAGGTGATACTGATATGGTAAGCCTCTTCTTTCTGCAATGCATGAACATCAAATATATCTTAATTAACAATTAACAATTAACAATTCTTGCTCCCGAATAAGCTCCCTGTTAGGTAGGGAAGGCGTARAGAAAAAGAAGCATCCTCCACTTCACACAGGACAGGAACTGACAGATGAACTTTGAGACCTGCCCAAAGGACCACTGGCCACCTACAAGCAAGGGCCATGCTGGTCCAAAAACTAAGCTTCAAGTTACGGAGATACAGGGCTGGAATAAAGCCAGAACCTTTCAATACATAGGTAAGGACAGCTTTGTRTGTAAAGATAATATATTTCATATTTTTTCTTAGACCTAATAGCAGGTAAATTCAAGCTGACAGCTCAGCTTAATGAACTGTACACTGACATCATCTGACAGAAAAGATAGGACTTGCAGAGTATCTTGATGGGGAGAGATRATAGCTGGTTGTTGTCAATGGGAAAGGAAGACACAAGGAATTTGCATGGCATGAAAAAAAAAAAAGAAAAGAAAGTTTGGAGGAGACAGGAGGGCATTGTGTCAGCTTGCAAAGCTTCATGTCCAGATTCTTCATGAGAAGTTCCTTCACAATGTGTTCTTCTATGAGAAACACCCCCTCGATGGTGGCAGGTTGTTTCTGTCCCCTCTTGATGGAGTCCACCCTATTGCCTCACTCATCACCCTGCTTGCCATGTTTCGAAGCCATGCTGCCTTCAGGCGGCCTTAGGACCATGGCCTTGTGCCACACATACAGGCATTGGACCTTGGGGGATTATCTCTATGAACTTCACAGCACATTTCACCACGTTAGGCAAGCCAGGAAGATTGAGGCAGCTCCAGCCCTTTCCAACATCTGCGGGAGCTGGAAACCTTCAGGGAGGTGTCTTCCCCACAACGGGCCATGAGAAGGGCATCAGAACGCTTAGATCACTACTGGAATGAAATCCAGCCTCYGGAGGGGGGTTTCCTTCCAGGACTGGACTGCAAAGGCGATAAATATTTTTGCAGCCACAACATGGTGAATGACTCCAAAAAAAATGGAGGACACCGCGTAATCACCTAAGCAGATGCGAACAAGTGAATAATCGTCTTTCTTAGAGAACAAAAGGTCAGAGGGAGGCAGGGCCGTGAGGTCTTGGCCTGGAAAAACCAGAGCTTTCATCATGAGAGAGTAAGGGCAGCGCACACAAGGACGTCACACACGTTGGGCGAGAGCAAGCCTTTCTGACACAAAAAAGCGATCCTCTCTATCACATGGAAACAATAGCTCAGCACYGTGTGGAGGCATCTGCTTCAGTTCATGGGAACGGGGTTTTTCTCACTCTTCGTGGGTTCAACACCGGAATGCTCCAGGGCTCATGGGTTTTGGGTGTTCTTTCATTTGCGAGAGTGCTCTGTAGCATACACACAGCTATGATATAAGGGGCACCTGCAAGGAAACCTCGAACCTGCTGTCRCACCTCAACCCTCCTCACCACCCTGTCCAAGCCCTGGGAACCCTACCTGCTACCAGATATCTTCCCATTTCTCACAAGCCTTAATAATAATGAAATGACACCTAAAACCTAGCAAAACGCTACACCTTGCAATGATCACCCCCCTCCYGGGAATCCTTTTTTACTGAGTCTAATAATAGCATTTCCTGGCAGTTGTATGAGCCATTTGGAACAGAAGACACTTCGTAACCAGCTTGATTATCTGTTTGCTATTAAAGTGTAATATTTTGGTTTACAAGGAAGGGTGGGGATAGGAATGCTCTATTTATCAGCCTGCTGATGGCCCTGGCCTGTGGTCTTGCCTCCCACAGGCTTCTTGCATCAGTGGACGGTGAAATGCTTCTCTCAGACACGTCTTTCCTCCTGCATTGCCTCCATCAAGGAAAGGTTTCCCACCCCCTACCCTGACCGGCTATTTACATAGACATAGGCTGCTCATGGCACATCTGGTATCCTTATAGGATCATCTGGAGCTGGCAATGTGTCCCCTGGTCCATTCACCAGGAGGATAAGGCCGAGCTGAGCAGGGATGCAGCTCTTTCCATCCTTCCTTCCACCTGTTCRAACGTAGCAAGCAGACTTTGCTCTTGGAGATGCACAGGACCTAGGATCTGAGCTCGTGATTAAGACTGTCCAGAGCTTCAGCCTTCCATCCCTWGTTATCAAAGGGCAGCAGAGAGGTCTGCTTTACGGAGGTGTTCAATGAGGCAGAGGAGTATAGGTGAGATAGGAAATAAATCCCGTGACGTCAGGTGATCTAAGAATCCCTCCTGTGCGCACACAGAGCAATCTGTGCACTCTGGAAGCTGCTRCACAAAGACAGTCCATGCCGGATTTCCATCCTGCTGTGACACCCTCACCTCTCGTGGCTCTGGATTCACYTGTTGGACACCACCAGAGGGTCCAAGGTCAAAGCCACACTTAGGAGAGCAGGGCCATAGGCTCAAAACGACGTTCAAGAGCACTTCTAGAGGGCAATCACCTCCAAAGTTGTGTCAACTCAATGAATGCTAAAACATTCTTCATTTTGGGAAATAGATCTCCCCAGATATTGCCTTGTTCTGTTTGTGAACTAAAGGATCCTTTTTCTGGATCCAGGCAAGACCTTGAAAGCCTTGCTTTGAAAGTCCTCTTCCAGGCCTGTTACACCTCATCTGCCCCAAAATGCACTGTTCAAAGGACATCTGGAGAACCTGCACGGACAAGAACGGCGTCTAGTGGGATGTAGTCGTGCAATTGCTACTTGTATTTGTAAAGCAAACACTAACCACATGGTTGAGGGAGCACATAATGAACCAATACGTGTAGTAAAGTAGCCCATCGAGACAGATGAATTCAACCCTAGCTAGAGAAACAAAGACTTAGAAGTTAAAGAAAGAGCCTGCATTTGGATCACAGTCCTGGTGGTGGAGACCATCTCCTCATYTCCAGCAATGCTCACAGCCTTTGCTCCTGGCCTCTCTCCCTTCGGGCTGGATTCCTGAGCAGTCAAAGGGGTGGTAGATGCTCCCCGTCCATGGCATTCACTGCAACCTAGCTGCCAGATCCCCTTTTTCATCCCACCTTTAAACATATTGAYCGTGCTCTGCTTTGTTTTCTTCTGGAAGGAGGGTGAGAAGAGGGAACACATTAATATACCCACTGTGAATTGCTGCAATATTGACTCAGAAGCATTACAAGTGAGGGAGCCAGAAGAAAGAGAGAGAGAAGGAGGCGACTGATTACATCTCACAAGATGCCTTGGCCMCGCTGGATAGTGGAGTAATTGTGTCACATCCCATGAATTCCTTCTTGCTGATTATTTATTTGCAAACACATTTGCTGGCCAAGATAAAGCTGGGTGACAAATGGAATCAATACCCTGACCCCAAATGACTCAGAAATTTGTGGGTAAAAATACAGCTATGTTTAAAAACAACTGCATTTATTTTGGGAGAGTGGCTGTCCCGTTGAACAGCACCGAGGGTTTCACAATGCAGACGAGCAGAGCAGTCATATGTTAATAATAATAATAATCATYAACTCTGTGAAGCTTTGTTCAATCCACAGCATGGCCTGGGGGAAGCCATGGAGCATGTGAGCGAACAAGAAACTGAGGCACGGATTGGGAAAGCAGTTTGCCCAAGACCACACAGTCTGGAACAAGTCACTTCTGCGTCCCCCAGCGCAAGTGGTTGGCTCCACCAAAGCAGAATTCAACCAGTAGTGACTGCTTATGGGAAAAAAAAATCCCATTTTTAATTAAAAGCAGGCACATATTTCCTGTTGATGTTGTTATTAGCTGTGTCATTCTAGCCACAATGATCAAGAAATATGGGGCATGCAAGTTTCATGCAAAGAGGTGGCTGCTTTTACTAGCAGGTACGGTTTTCTGCCCATAGTCCTTTCCCTCCAACTCAGTGAAAAATACTATGAAAAATGCTCGCTTTGATCGAAATCTTTTTTGTTTCTTTTCTAGCAAAAATTAACAAATGAAATCTTATCAGTGTAGCTGGAAACCAAAAGGATTTTAGCCAAAAAGCTAAGGAAAAAAAAAAAAAAAAAGACCAAGATTGAGACCGGGAGAGACCGGGGAGGAAGGAGAGAGGGAGGGTCTAACCAACAAGCTGAAATTTTCCGTCGAGCATTTTGCCAAGGAGAACGTTTCATTTCTGTTTAAAAGCTTTCCAAGCAGGTCTGCTCTTAATATATACGTCTCGTACTGTGGCCCACAGAACTAACGGTCATGCCAGCTCTCCTCTCCCAACGCTGCTCGCAACGGCCCGCTCGAGAGGCTGCGAGGCCCGTCTTTTTGGAAATTCACCCTGCAGCATGCCTTCTCCTGGCCACGAGGATGCCATCTGCCAGATGGAGAGCAGGGAGCAATGGCAAAGACGCAGGGCAAGGAGGAGCAAGCCCTGTTCCAGCCCGGTTGATGATTGCAACCAAAGGGTTGATCACAACCTGTGAAAGCCCAGGCAGAGCAGGGGAACACATGTCATTGCTCAGCAGAGTTCATCCCATCAATTTGTCTAGAGATGAGGCTCCAGTCTTCCCAACGTCTTCCTTCTCTAACAACATCATATTCTTAACACCAACGCAGTTAGGTATATGTGTTTCAACTTTCTCTTACAGTCAGTCCTGTTTTTAAAATGATTCGGATCAGATTAATTGGAAATCCACCTGGACAGAAGTCCCAGAAGAGGACAAGAAGGGTCTCAGAAGTCCAGAAGGGTCCCTCTCTAAATATCAACATGAGCCTAGATTTGAGCTCACCCCTTATCCATGGTCTTTATGAAGATACTTGTGGTCAGACATGGGTTTAGCTTGAACTCTCTTGCAGCAAGTGAGCAAGAACCTGCACCTCACTTTGCCAAAAAAWAGATCACATCTTCAAGAACACTCAGTGCAGTCAGCCCAAATCAACACCAGGAGGAACTCACTGTTCTGAAKCCCAGCCCACCACCTGACCATGTCGTGGGAACCCCAGGGAGCAGTCAGCTCTCCATTTCTCCTGTGTAGATGCCCTGTGGATGTTATCTCTGCAGCAAGTGGAGAGAAGCAACAACTTTAGGGATGTGATTCATCTGCCCTACTTGAGCAGCCTATGTAAGAATGAAACCTCAACACTATTAAATGCATTGATTAAATTTCTGCAAGGCACAGAGCACCAAGAAGGGAATACAGCTTGCCTCCAAGTGTTGTTCTTGGTGTTGCTGTTGTTGTTGCTGTTGTGTCTGTTTATGTTAGACCCAGGGTACTTCACATCCAATGCGGATGTCTTTTCAGAAATGAAAATCTGGTCCAGTTAGAGGATTCCTCTCCTCCTTGGAGCCAGTGTCTATTATCAGATTCAAAATCTTCTCCTTTGTTGTTGTTTTTGAATGCAAGTAGGAGCTGGGATCAAATATAAAGGCTCCAGAACCGTGTTTTCCCTTYTCCACCCACTTCTCTTGCTTGGCAAAGGCAATTAACAAAGTCACTCGCACAGATGCTATCAGGACTGTCCCACGCCTTGTAAGAATGGGGAAGGGATGAGTGGTAGCACATGACCCAGTGGTGCAGACACTCTCATGGACATTCCAGTCATGGCACGTGTGGTCTTGCACCTATTAGCTTGCAATTACCAGATCCTACCAGCAAACATCAACCAAACAAGCAATATTGAAATCAGTGCAGTTATAGACAATGACCAGCAATTCTTGATGAGCTCCTGCAGGAAGTTTCACGCAGGCAGTCCCTCATAAAGACTATCCGTAGTGTCCCTTTCTCCATGTATTTATATCCCCCTGGATTTAGCKGGCTTTGGAGGAATAGTCTCACCTGAAGAATTTGTCTGGCGCCCTCTTCTGCCACGTGGCTTTGGACAAGTCTGAGCACTCACCTTTTGATTMCAGGTGCCTAAAAAGGCAGGTGTGTTGGAGTCTTCAGACATGTAGGTATCTTCATTCCCACCTGCACCATTCTTTTCCTTTGCCCGAATCCGTTCTAGTAAGTTAAGCCATCTAAATATTGAAGGTGAAACTCTCGTAGCTAAGGGGACACTTAGAGACCACAGGAGCTTCCWGCTGGACTCACCTACACTCTCTTTCTGGTGAGTAGACAGACGCAGCACTACTCATCTACAATCCACCTCATCCTAAAGGAGAAGTCTCAAAAGAGGCGAGAGAGGTGATCACTGATGCTAGAGATGGGAAGGTTCTCATCCTAAGCAGTGTTCTGAGCTACTTGCATAGGTTGAAGATACCCCCAGGTCAGCGATGCCATGAACGCCAGACTGCTGGGAGCAGGGTGAAGCTCTGTCTTGATCACTGATCTTCCCATGGAACCTGCTCCTCACCAGGGTCAGAGACAATCCCAGACAAACAAACATTTGGTCTGACTCAGGGCAAACCCAGCCCTTCCAGCAACCCAGAACAGGCAGAAATCTCTCATTTTTCCCATTGACTGTAGAATGAACCTCTGAGAGCGGACATCCAGCTCTTTGCTGGGAGAACCACAAAGAGCAAACTTACTATAGAGACTTGGATGTCATGGCTATACCTTTTTTTTAACATTGCTATTGAGGGAGATACATTTTTGACCAGAATATGGAAAAAAAAATGAAATATAAAACCTTCCTAGTTCTACAACCAAAACCAGGACCTGGACTTTAGCCTATCACTCAATGCCAGCCTGGAGAGACAAGGAGGGAACAAGCTCTATTCAGAAAGCATGAGGGGCTTTTAAAAGACCATAACTCCTCYGCTCTGGGGTCGAGCTTTCCGGAGGGTGTACGTGTGGCACGTCTCGTTGTTCACCACAGCACCACACATTTTCCACAGATGTTTGCACTGAACCATGGCCGCGCTCTCACAAAGACCATTGCTTGTCTAATACAGTCAGGGAAACCTCCCCGTGACAGATTAATTGACTCGGTGATTGATAGGAGAAGAAAGCACGGTCCAAGTACAAAGAAGAAGGATTGGTCGGGTTGTTTGAATCAGCCCGATGGATTGTTTATTCCAAGTTCAAAAGTGGCACAATCTGCCCCAGTCTGCTTGCTCTCGAAGCCTGGCATTGATATAATCTTTGCAACTGCCTGTGTCAAATCACCAGGTCAAAATAACCCGTAGGCCAGTCCAAGCTCCTTCCCACCGAAAGGCAGACCAAGTCCTTTCAGATTTTGCCAAACTGTAGCGCTATATCATTTTCCATAGCTATAGTAATAACTCAGTATCTGAGCAGGATGCCTGAGATTTGATGTGCCTGAAGAGATACGACGTCTAAGCAATTGGTCATCGTCCTGTCCCGTGAACCCCTGTCACTCAGCAAGGAGAGAAGTTGGTCCGTGCTTGGACAGAGATGCTRAGCTTTGCATGGACCCCAGAACAGCAGGGTGAGAAAGAAGGTGGAAGGAGGGTGCTCAGCTTGGATTTGCACCATGCTTCTCACCAGCTGATGTAGGGAGAGTTGGACCTTCCCGTCAGACCTCCAACACCTAATGTTCCTGCATGTCATAGATTCCAGATAACTCATTTATACAAACTTCTTTTAGTCCAATAAGTTCCCTGATGTCACCTCTGGAAGTTATGCACAGGGCTATGCACTATAGTGGCCCCGCTCTCCCTCGTCATCCCAAGGAGCAGAGGGGCAAGGAATTTTATGATGTTAGCCTAAGTTTAATGGGAAATAAATCACTTCAGATACGTGCAGGACTGAGTCTTATCCACGCAGCAAGGAATTAAATCATGAGTTACTACAAATAGCCATTTACACAGTGCCAGGAGCGACCTCTAATTTCTGTGTGTGTTTCATATTGTAGGGTGTTCTTTCTCTCCACAGGAACAGGTCACTAAATTTGACCCAAATCACCACCAGAGTTCATTTTTTGGCGTGAGAAAATGATTCCATTAAAGTGATCTAGCAAACTCTGATATGCAAATCCCTCGGCCACCCTCATCTGCAATTACCTTGTCTGCCTGCAAGGATTTTAAGAATTTGAGTTGCTGTAAAAAAAAGGAARTTTTCTTTCTGGCCACTGGTATCCTTTGTCAAGGCAGGAGAAACACTGATCATTTCCATTCAACAGCTCTTTTGTATCTGAACAAAYTGTCCTTCTTAGTGGCAGCTGCCTCTGGAAATAAAACAAAAGAAAATGATTGACATACATTAAAAACAAAAATGTGACCTCAAAGTGGTCTGACGATGTCACTACATGCCATCAGCTTCAGTTAGGCCTTCTTTTTGCCCCATTTTGGCTAACAAGAGTAAAGGCCCCTAGATGTGTTCCTTTCTTCTCATTTTGAAGGCTAGTTATCATCCAACATCAATGTCCCCCTTGTCTGATGGTGGCTTTTGACACCCATATTGCTGTGACATTTCATTTATCTGTTTTTCTGCCTGGAATTCAAAGTCAATATAATGCAGATACGTCACCTGGAGAAAGAAGAAAAGASAGGAGAATCTCTCCACATGGTTTTCATATCGCTGGCTCTGAAATACCAGGGTCTGTGCAAACAGATATGTTTTTTTCTGAGAGTTGCTTAGTTGTTTCTACCTTTTTTAAATGTTTATTATTAAAAGGAATATTTCTTCAAAAGAAAAAAACTTTTAATTGAAATTCCAGGCTTTAAAAAAAAAAATTAAGCAAAAATGCCGATTATTGTTCTGCTAGACAGACATATGCCCTATCTTTCACCAACATAAGATAGCGAAAATATTTTTCTCCAAACGAGAGAAAATGAATGGGGAGTCATGGAGTTAAATTTTCTCCTAAAATTCTTGGGCAAACTTTCACAAAGAAGCCCAAACCATCACACGAAAAAGATGTTAAATTATATGAGGGGGAAAAAAGGCAAATAGGCATTTCTTTCAAAATGCTTCTGGAAATGACCTTATCTTTCTTAGAGTAGATTTTGGCTAATTAGCAGCTGCATGGCTAATATTCCTGTCATCACCACAACAGTTTAAGGGAAAATGTCTGTGTCAAATTATGAATTTAATTTTGCTTTGCAAACATTGTTCATGACTGCAGCCTTTCTTGTGGAGCAGAAGTCTCCATTTTGTCGCAAAGGGGGGAAAAAAAAAGAAAAGAAATAGATGACACTGAAGCATTTGAGAATTTCAGTAGTTTTACAGAACCCAAGCAGTGGAGGGAAAAGAAAACAGAAAGAAAAGAATAAATTAAATAAAGTAATGGAACATGGAATACAGGAATATGTATCTGGTTTTTGCTTGTTTATTTTTGTTTGCTTGTTTGTTTTAAAGAAAAAAAAAGGTCAATAAGATCTTAAATGACAAGTATTAAACAAATTGGAGTCCATGAGAAAAGACGGACGCAAAGGCCTGGAGAAGGATTCGTGAAAAATTCGGAATCGGTCTTCGGGAAAGCAGGTAGAAATTGCAAGCCAAAAAGTCTTCACCCACCTTACCACATTTGTGGAAAAWGGGCAACACGGTGATATGACAGACACTGGATCTTGGAGAKCTCAAAAAAAWAAGGGGGGAAAAAGGCAAGTGAYACTAGACGTGTACATACACACACAGAGAGACGTGTGACAACACRGAGAGGACAGGGAATGCCCAACACTGATTCCTGATCTGTACTGGTTGTATCTCGCAAGGAAGCATCAGAAAAGCATGGCAAACGAGGTGGGAACAATTCAACCAGTTGTCAGGACATGAGCAAGGACAATATTGGTGCTTATATCCTTCGAAGTCTGTCTGTTGAAGATTTTTAAGAACAGGTTAGCTAAACATCTGTTAGAAATGATTTAGGTGGAGCAAATCCCGTCCTGGGGCCATGGATGAGTGCCCCAATTTCTTCAGGGTYCTTCTGGCTCTATTTCAGTGTTTACTTCCCCAAAGAAACATTATATAGTGATTTAAAGGAGGATAAATGAGCTGAAGGCAAATGGGACACCATTCTCGATTCTTCTTCTCAATCTTTAACTACCTAAAAGTAGAGAATACAGCCTAAACTAGTCCTGCAGGCCCCTTCAGCAGTACTGGAGAGAGACCAGCCTCTGAAAGGACCATTCATTCATGTGTCCTAAGCGATTCTTTAGGGATTCAGATGTTTRGAACCCAGTCATCTCATTAAAACCTCTAGAATCAGTGAGGAGGTGATGGTCACTCCAGATGGTGATTAAGACAGTTGAAAACAGATGTTTGTGACGGTCATTTAAGAGGAATGAACGTCACCGATTAAGAGGTTATGGTTATCTCCTTGCAGCTGTATTTCTTACTGCCGTTGAACATCATTTGCAAGTATTGCAGTGTAGCAACCGTGTGAGGAAGACAAAATGATTTTTGATGTTAATTCTCTGCAGAATAATCCATTCTAGATGCAGGGCTGTTATGAAGCATTTAGATAGCACCACAGTGACAACGCGAAGTGCCACATTGGAGACATGTTTGATGAGCTGCAGTTTCTGACCTGAGCAGGGAGTGCCCAGAAAAGATGAGAGACATAGGCCAAAAAAATGAAAAAATAGGAAAAAAAATACAAAGGAAAAGAAAATGATGGTGCAAACACACCATGCACTAGATCCTCAGCTTGTTTAAACATTGATAGGGAGAGGGTGAGGCAAATTTGCACTTCTTGCCCTGCAAGAAATTCCTGTTTTTCTGACAGAAAGTCCTGTCAGAAGCCCAGGAGGCTGCCAAAAGGGAAGTCACTTCCCCTTGACTTGTGAACCAGACTACTCAGCATCTCCTAAATTGCATCTAATACCCRGAATCATTTTCATGTGCTCCTCATATGAGCCTGTTTCTGATTATAGCGAGGAGAATTGAATTGTTACGATGCCAGTGGGAGAAAAAGGGCAACGGATGGGAGTRATTCTACCAGAGGGAGCTGTGATAATGGCAGGGAAATATCGATTTGTGTGTTTAATGCATCTTCCTATTTAATGGAACTGGAGATAATAGAGAACAAGAGCGGGTTCAAATGATAGCGTTTTGAAAGGTAATGGGAACAATAATGTTATTATCAATAAAGTCTAAAATGGCACAGTGTTGTTAAGAGTATCTGAAACGCAAGGTGCAATCTTTCATATCTCAATTCACCGGGGCAGTTTATTTAAATGCTTACAATTACGGGCTCCCGTTGCTCATCAGTTATAGTAAGAGGCAGATCAGTGCAAGTCTGCAGTGTGCAGAACACATCCCAAAGCACTTTGCCATGACCAGAGAKGTTCTTGTTTTCTGCTTGATTTTTTGTTTTTATTTCCAAAAGATAAGAACATGTGATAGGAATAMGATAAGGATACAGAGTGGATTTGAAGTAAGAGCACACAATTACTCTAAATGAAAATCAWCTCTGCAGGGCACACGAATAAGAACCAAATGAAACTAATCTCAGTGCAAGAAACCAGTCATATTGCAGGATTTTTTGTTGTTGCTGCGGTTGTTTTCCCCATCCCATATTTGTTCAGCACCTAGAGCCTTTAAAGCTTTGGCTTTAAAGACCAGGCCTTCAAAGTCTATCACAAGAACCTACCCCACCACTAAGAGTACTCTTAGTAACCCACTTGTCCACAGACAGCTCCATGTAAATGAAGAGAATTCACGAACAGACACACAGATTTCGTGATTTAATGACAATCTTTTCCAGGCTGAGATATATTTCCAGAAGTARCAGCAGTCTTGCAAACATTTGAAGCCACAAAGAACAAACCACCATAAAATAAATCTGAGTCAGTGCATCTACAGCATATACATTTGTAGTCCTGCTACTGCATCATTTCAACAGCTCTGCTGTTTGGCACCAAACTTTCACAAAAAAATAAAACCATGGATCAGCATCTCCCTTCCGTGGGGAGGCTCAGCAATTTCAAAGCAAAGCTCTTTCTTTTTCCCAAAATGGACTTGCAGACTAAAGCTTTCAATACCCTAAAAATCCCTATGTAATAGCCAGGTGCATCATGCAATTAAGTCACTTCAGGCAAGACATTAACATATTGTGCATTGGCTGGGCCTTGGCAGAAGAYAGTGTTTGACAAGGTTGAAAAACTGCTCTGCAAGCTCCAGCTATCAAGAGCTGCTTGGTAAGTGGAAGCCACGTCCATCGGCCTGCATGGGGAAGACAACTAGAGGCAGCTCGAGAGCCAAGCAATAAACACTTCCAGACAATAACCTCTCCAGCCAAAGCTAAGCTGCAGAGGAAGGGATTGCACRCTACAGCCTAACAAAAACCAACTCCCAAAGCTAAAAGGCATAGTCTTTCTCTCCATCCTCTTGTCTCCATCATCATCTCACCATCGTCTTGTCAATTCCTTATGCTGATCCASTAATCACTCAAACAAACAGTGAGTCACTGACAGCACATGAAAATAAAGAAAAAATGAGAAAGAGAGGTTGTCCACCAGCTGAGTGGGGTGAACCAGTTTGGGCAATGGCCTTGCTAATGGTCAGTTCCAGCACAAGGACTGGGAAGGACAATACTTGCAAGAGTGGTAGGAAGTCACCAGTGCCAGCCAGTTGAGAGACTGTCTTAATTATAAGCTGAGAGCTCACGGTGTATCTGTGTGAAAGACAAGTTTCCCCACAGTTGTACAGTCTTTTTTTTTTCACTTTTTTATTGGTTTTTTTAATCACTTTATCTTTAGCACATGAAATATTTGTCTGCTCTTTCTACCYTTTCTCAAGCTAGAAAAGTAAATTGCCATAAGGATGGAGTTCACCTTATCCAGGCTCCCATCTTGGGGGTTCCTCTAGAGCCAGAGGAGAGGGAAAGAGGAAAGAAGTTCTCCTCTGAGAGTGACCACTGAGTTCCCAAAGACTTAYTCTGAGAGAGTTCATGGGAAAGAGAAACTTATGAAGAGACTTATGGGTTAGAAAAATTGTCTTTTCTAGCACGCTTTGAGTAAATAGAGCCAGTTGATGGTGGGAGAGGGAATAGGGTGAATAAATAGACTTCACCTCACATCACTACAAGCATCCATATTGCAGCAAGACACTCACACTCCTTGTATAACCCATGGAGAGACATGGGCAGTGATGATGAGTGATCGGTCCAAGCCATTACACCTCTTCTTCAGGATGACACCAGTCRCAGTGTAGACCACAGAGGAGATGGAGACTGACCAGCACTGGGGCATTTGTCCAATTTAGAAATCTCTAAAGGTCAGTGAGACAAAACTCACCGGAGAATTTCCACACAGCCAGACAAGCCGTGCTGGTAGAAACCAGTATAGCCAAGGGCTACCAAAAGAGAGTTGGATGTGAGCAGCCTTTCCTGACCGCAACCTCTTATTTTCAGTGTGGGGTTACGGTATTAGGGACATTATAATCCTACCATGATTGATGACATGAAAGGGGAGCAGAAGCAACAGTAGGTTCTTGCTAGGGATTTCCCCATGAGACACAGGTAGAGTGGCAAGGGGCAGGAGAGGAACAACCCAGCCTCCCTCTAAGTGCTTCATGCTTCATGGCAAGTGAAATCTGCAGAGCGAAATCTGATCTGGAAACATGCAGAGACACAAATTTAACAGGGCATCCCATGATGTCATTCTGAACAACCACTTTCCTGGCTGAGAAAGAGGCAGACAATTCTCCAAGCCCAAGACTGCTCATGGCATCCGCTGCTGTTCCTTTCCTGTCTTATCCCTTCCCTCCATTGCAACAGCTTTGCCCAGGTCCTATAAACATCCAGGAGGCGATCAATGAGGTGTGAATATTTAGCTTATAAAGCTGCTCGAGTGTGAAGGATATCCATGCAGAGGCTGGGAAAGCAACAGTGGAAAGTTATTTCCAGGCTTGCTGTCACTGTGAACGATGTCATCACACTGCTGCTGTTTTGGATGCTCCTGCACTGTATCGATGCACCCAGTTAGCCAAATACATCATCTACAGGCTATGAACTGAAGGCCCAATAAATACACTGTGCTGCTCATGAACCCTTGTGCTTGGAAAGCAAAAATTACATTTATCATTGGATTCTCCCCTGACTTGGAAGTGCTTCACATACCACCAGTAGCTCATAGCTTGGAAACCTCTGGCCTAAACGCTCTACTCATCCAGGACCAGGAGGTTGATTTGTCCATGGCTGCACTAATAAATGAAATGTGCTTGGACAGTGTTTGCTGCTGTGTGTCAATCACAGTGGTCAGGTGGCATGAWGCATCCTCTCCATGGCACCATCTTCATCTCCAGAACATATTGGCTGCATGCTGACTATACATGGGAAATTATTCTTGACTCATGAGAACTTCCAAACCACGTCTGGAGATGCTTGTGAAAACCCTCCTTGACCTGGGCCAGAATCAGGCACCTCCCAGACATGGTCTGGACGTACACACAGCACAAGAGCCAAGAGCAACTAAGGGGGCTTGTCTAGGAGACAAGTTAGCACAGGTCAAAGCTATGCTGTAGCACATGCAAACTATCAAACAGCATGGATGGTTCTTGGCTTTGTGTACATGTAAGAAGCTGTTACCAAGAGATTTTGCACTTTGGTATTTGAATAGTACTAGTGAAATCCCTGGTGGTTTTTCGGGGGTCTAAATCTAAAGAAGTCAACAAATGTCAAGGAAAGACTTTTCTCATGRCACGTTACTATGTGCTTTAAGTTTTCCATCTAGGCTATTCAGAGTGGGAAACCTCCAGCTAGAGGAAAAGTAACAAGAATGCAAGCTGTTTGAAATAATATCGTGTTCTTTGAATGCAAACAAGTTGTCATGTCTTGCCCCTTGCCCCAACCAGATCTTCTCCACTATCAGTGGAATAGCAATCCTCTTTGGCATCCACGAACAAAGGCTGAGTTTAGAGGGGCCAGGTTTCATCTCAGGCAGCTTTAGATATTAAAAGCTGACATTTTGTCTGAACTTATCTTCTAGCAGCCCTCCAAAATTTGCCTTCAGAAGGCAATTCAGGCCATCTTTCCTACAYATCAATCTTAGGTCAGAATGAATCACTCTCTGGAGGTCCTGAGCTCTTTCTATTGAGTTTTAATAGAGAGAGCTTAAACAGCTGCCCTTGACTAGATGTCCCTCATTTAGACAGCTGCAGTTCATGAAGATAAATCCCACCCATAGAGACTAACTRGCTGGCTCCTTCTCTGGGGTCTTTCACCACTTCTGTTGAGATCTCTCTGCATTGCACCGCAGTCACGGACACAGCCCAGCATCTCAGCTGGAGACATCTCCTTGCTGCAGAACAGCAGAATAGCAGGACACAGGGGGTTGGCATGTGAGTACAAAAGCCTGCAGAGTCATGAGATCACCCCACAGGGCAAAGCAGAGTCATGCTCTGGATGGTCTAAAACATCCAAAATCTGCATCCAACAGTTTCCATTGCTTCCTTTACTGAGCCTGCAGAGTCTGAAGGCAGGAGAGGAAAGGAGGGGCTGGTTATTTCCACCAGTGCTCTCAGGTTCTTCCCTCCAGACTGTAGTGATGATGCTGGTCTAAGTAGCCCAGGAGGTCTACCACCCCACACAGCTCAGCCCAAACCCCAGGAGAGCAAGGAGAAGGGATTCCCAGGGAAGACAACATCCCTTGGATCGGACCTGCCTCTGCACAGCCCTGAAAGACAGGGAGTGAGGGAGAAGGAGCAAAATGAAAGCGTGGTCCTGTGTGCATCCAGGACTGCCCACGTGCTGTTCTTGGCCGAACCTGTTCTTGAGCGGCCAGCGTCCTGACAAGGCGTCTCTGTAACCTTTGTGAYGATGCCTCCCCAAGGAGGATATTTATGATACTCTGGCTACATGTACACCTGGCGCTACTGGCATCAAGGAGCCTTTATGTCAGTCTGGGCTGGAGGAGGCCAGGAGGTTAGTCTGTACGAAAGCAGCAAGCCCCTTCTGAAACCATGTCTGTCTCATCTGACCCCAGGTTCACAGACAATTACACAGGCTCTCTGCAGATTGCTCCTGCAACCTTCCACTCTTGGCAGCAGAGCCCTGAATACGTTGGCAGCAGCAACACATTCTGTTCCCCTATCTTCAGACACTGACTTTTCCAAGGTAAAGCTAAATCCAGCAGGAAGCGCRATTCCTCGAGCCAAAGAATGTGCCAGTCGGTTTAGGGCAGACAAAGTCCTTCTATAGCGTAAGGCTTCACTTTTCTAGCAAAAAGAATTACTGAAACACTTTGCCATCCCTTACCTTTGGAAAACCTGTAAATATAAATGCGCAACKAGCAGAGTACAAGGAGGCCCAGAAAGGTTTTCCCAGGAAGCCCCAAAGCTTGATAAGGGATTAGAGTTCTGGAACATTCCRCGGGTATCGTTTGCTTTAGGCACAGTTGGTTGGTCTTATTGACCTTGTAACTTTTACTATCACAGAGAAAATGAATCGTTGAGGTTGGCAGGGAACCTTTGGAGATCACCAAGTTGGACTCCCTTGCTCAAGCAGAGTTACCTAGAGCACATTGCCCAGGATTGTGTCCAGATGGYTTTCRAACATCCACCAGGATGGAAACTCCACARCCAGTCTGGGCARCCYCTTCCAGTGTCCAGTCACCCTCACRGTAGTTTTTCTTCATGCTCTACAGGTCTGCCTGTGTTTGAGATAGAGCCCATTGCCTCCCCTCCGGTCACTGGCCATCACGTTCTCTTCACAAGCTCCCAGCAGATACTTGCGCACATTGGTAAGATCTCCTTGAACCTTCTCTTCTCCAGACTGAAGAAGTCCAACATATCTCAGCCTCTCTTCACAGGAGAGATGCTCCAGTGCCTTCACCATCTTAGTGACCCTTTGCTGGAATCATTCCRATAGCTTCATGTCTCTCCTGCCCTGGGGAGCCCAGCGCTGAACCCAGCACTCCAGGTTTGGCCTCACCAAGGCTGAGCAGAGGGGAAGGATCCCCTCCCTCAACCTGATGGATGTGCTCTTCACGAGAAAGTGCTTCCACATGGCAGCAGTCCTGGGCCCTAAGGAGGCTAGAAGAGATGGAGGAAAGAAGTTCCTAAATGACTAAATATACGACTCCAGCTCTGTGCTGGAGATTGGCTGTGAAAGGATCATCAACTTCTTTACCACCACCACGTCAAGACTGTCAAAAACTTTAATGAATCAGGGCTTCAGACAAGGCGAACAAGTGGAAAGGAAATGARGAGGTGAGAATACTCAAACTGGAATAAGTGCCGGTTTGTTGGTCTACAGACATGAGCCCTTTGCCTTTGTTTTTATTACCAAGTAACAAAAAGTATAATTTTGCAAAATGTCGTAACTAAAAACAGGTTCGTCCTGCAGTTACCCTGGGCTCAGGCTGTTTGTTATCACAGCAGAGTCTCTTCTAATCACTGGGCCCTCTTCTCCTCTCTTGTTGCTGTAATTTAAGCATAATTCTGGGGAAGTTCGACAGAGACACCACTCTGGAAAGCTGTTAGAGCCTTGCTATAACCGCTTTGTAGTCATTTGCTACAGAAATACTGTAACATTTCTTTTGCTTCAAGTCTAGACCTTTGCTATTTCTGCTGTGTTTTTATGGAGCTAGAGCCAGCAATGTGCTTTTCAAGGGAAGACTACACCGTCCCATTTTATGTTTATGACCTCCTGGCCAACGGCCAAACAAGTATAAATATGTCTGATCTCAAAATAACCCTCTGCCATCTCTGACATTATTTTTTACAGCCGTTGAGTGCTGAGCAGATGACTTCATTGATTTGAACACAATGGTGCCCAAATAAAGATAACAAATAACTGAGCAAAGTAGAAAGCAGGCAAATCAATCATGCTTGGCTTTATGGAAGTTGAAGCAAAAGATGATGTGAAGCGCTGTGGAGGATCTCGCCATGCTCAGAATAAAAGAGCCCTCTTAGGTCCCGTATTTCTACCAGCATGGGCAAGGCTCCTGGAGARGAAATTCAATCATAGTTTACAATTATCTGCAACAGGAAAAAGGTTTAAGATAAAAAGGTGCAAGCAAGATTCGTGAGTGTGTGGAAGATGAGCACAGACACGTCTAAAGCAGCTATTGCATGAACCTTTTTCATCATGATGGAGAARAATCCTCTGGAAAGGTAGGAGGTTATCACTAGAAATGTGGACTTTGGGTATCATCTCTCATTCCTTCTGAGTCCCTTTTCTAAATATTGCTAGTGAGAAAAAGATGCATGGAAATGAGATTTAGTACCTTAAAATCAAGATTATTCCCCTTTTTTTAAAAATAATCCCTGCATTTCTCAATGTGGTGCCAGACTCATTGGATGAAACATCTAGCTTGTACTCTGCAGCAGCCCAGATGATCTTCTTGGCAGTTTACGAGCTTACAAACCAAAGGCAGCAGGTACATGGCCTTGATTATCTGCTGTTTTGTGCTTGTGCAAAGGGAACGAGGAATGTTCCTACCACCAGCATAATACATTTTGTGTTTGCTTTGCAAAAACACGAATGATTAAACAGCGTGAAGAATCAAAACCAGCAGCGCTAGTGCTGCCTCTGTGCTCCTCCAGCCAAAATCCCTCTGTCAGCCCTGAGTATACAGTATTTCACATAGGGTTCTAAGGGGGTTCTTGCTTCCACTGGAAAGTTCTTTATGACGATGAAGCGCAGACCCATTGCTGCATGTCTGTAGTTGAAGGCTTTTAGGAAGAAGAAGAAGCAGAGAAGTATGGAAAGATGTGATCTGCAGGAAGGAATAAAAGAAGAGAGGAAGAAGAGAAAGAAGGAATTGGTTCTATATATAGACAATCTTCTTTTCATGCAGAGTGAAAAGGAAACCCAGGGAGCATAAGATTTTCAATGTTCATTTTAAAAAAACAACAACAACAACAGAAACTGGCTACAACTAAAAGCCTGAGAATGCCA
Organism: Eudromia elegans; assembly: GCA_003342815.1. Classification (NCBI taxonomy): domain Eukaryota; kingdom Metazoa; phylum Chordata; class Aves; order Tinamiformes; family Tinamidae; genus Eudromia; species Eudromia elegans. The sequence continues at coordinate 211,663 of PTEX01000170.1, read as the reverse complement.
AAGAACCAGGAATGGAGATTAGGAGGAGAAGAAACAGAGTGTGAGAACTTCTCCAGCTCTTCCTGAACACTGGAGGATTCAGAAAGGTCCGAAACCACAGCAAAGAGCCAAAGATGAGGAAAGCCACAGGCACGTTTCGAGCACGGCCAGCGCCACTCGAAGCAGATTAGCAGCATCGCTGTGTAATTGCAGAGTGAAATGCCTGCCATGTGCCACAAGACTCAAACTTCCCACTGGGGCCTTTCCCAAAGGAAAGCAAACAAGAAGAGCGTGCACAGCTATAACACGCCGAGCAGGGAGAGAAACTGCCTTGAGCCAGACCCCCACTGAGCCCAGAGGAAGGGTAATCCGTACAGCAGAAAGTTGTTAGAGCTGGATGTTGAGCGACACGTGAAAGAAGGACCAGGTGGAGAGAGGAAGATTTTGCAAGCATAAAAGTTCAACAGAATTTGTGCCAAGGTTGCAAAATCTGGGGATGGGAGTAGAAGGTAGTAAAGTAAAGTATGACTGTAAAGTCATACTACCTAGTAAAGTACCACCTAGTAAAGTATGACTGTAGGAGCCAGGGTTGGGTCCCAGCTGTGTCTGACTTGAGGTGAGCCGAATATGATTAGACATCATCATAATAATGGCTTTTTCAGTTTTAGTGTGAATTCTTTGTTCACATTTCCTCAAAGTTTCCCTTTAACAGTCTTGAAGAAAAAAAAATATTGCAGCTCACCTAGCCTCTGAAGCTGATGAAAATGTCCTTTGAATCAGACCGAAAAGGAATCTCAGTCTTAGATAAAATACTCTTGAATTGGGGCAATACATAAGCGTAGTTAGACTGGGATCAGCACGGATTTCTGTGAGATTTCATACGTGCTTGGGAGCTCTTTTGGAACACTCCTTGARAAAAAGGAGACCTTCCAGCACCTACTACTGGCTTGTGTCACCCTCCAAAGAATAATTAGCACTGAGATGTGTTGGCAGGCTCTGCGGGAAGGATGATGTGCGCTGCACTGGTGCCTTGCTTGGTAATTCACCTACTACATTCCCAACAATTCCAGGTGCCAAGTGGCTTTCGAAGGCTGCAAAGATTGTCTGAAGCATTCRCTGAAAAGCTCACTTGGAATCTGGAGCTGAGGGCTCATTTCTCAGATCCGAGTCTTCAAGGTACCTTGAGARTTATCCACAAGATTAAATCCTCCACCCTGTTCCAGCACAAGAACTTATTCAGGTATCAGCTGGTTTCTGGAGGGGACAAGTCAAAACACACACATTGTGTAAGCCCATACCCCAAGCTCAGCTCTTCTTATGCATATGAGGTGCTCCTAGGCCCRTGGGTGACCAAGTAGATGGAAAGTGTCCAGGATATGCTCTTGTCCTTCTAAATTCTGTACTGGAGTCACCACTTTGCCTTCCCTGGGCTGAAACAAAGATTATTAACTAAAATAGGAGCATGGCTCATTCATTTCATGGATTTTAAAGCACCCACAGRCTCTTTCTGCATTTCACTAGCTTCATTCCCTAGTCCCTTCCTCCTTCATGTGTGGTCTGAGTCATTTTTGATGACTGATTTCAGGCGGGGCACCAAATGCAAAGCTGAGGAATATCTGAACAGAAAGTCTTGCTTTGACCAGGTGACACAAATGCCTAAAACACTGCAATCAAACATAGAGTTTCAGAAGAAGGAAACTAACCTTAACTTGAGGGTCTGACCATGAAGACCTGAATAGCTGGACCAAATTTGTATATTTAATTCAAATCGAGCTGAAATTTATGATGGCCCATGGAGTTTCCAACCTTGCAGCTAGAGGTGTCAGTGACCATGTTAAAAGAATGTCCATTGGGAAGGGTTCACGGAGCTCTCACCCTACCTCGAGGTTAAAAGTTGGCTCAGACAACCGCCAAACATCCCTCCCAGTCCTAATTTTCCCGAACCCATGAAATATTTGCAAAACAGTCTCTGTTCTGCCCCCCACTGCTTTTCTTTCTAAATCAATAAAAATAGAGTTCTGTTCAAACCAACTCCCTTGCTAGTAGCTCTCACAGCAAGGYTTATAGCTCAATTAGGAATAGAAAAGTGTGACTATCAACGTTTGGAGGGGGTAGGGTTTGATTTTCTCTACTGAAATTCTCCTAATGCATGAGCCATGGCTCCGCATATGAAATTCTTTGGCAACAATAGCAGACTCCATTGGAAACATGTGCTAGGCCACCAAAAGCTGTCTTTGCTCACTGCTTTTACTGCTACTTTCTTTCATTTTTGTTCTGTTTACATTTCCTGTTGAATTTTAGGACTTTATGAGGTGGAGAAATGACAGAACAGTGATGTTTTAATTTCAACCTCCTTTTTTTCTCTCCTCCATTTATCTTTTTGTTTTACTTGTCTCTAGACATACATATATGTATTTACATTTGGCATAACTGGAAAAAAAAAAAAAAAAAAAGAGAGAAAACCAAGAAACAGAATTTCTTAGGAAATAAAGCACTTTAAAGCCTAGGCTATTTTTGGATGAACTAGAGTTCATCCAAATCACCTGTAAAAATAAGCTGAGGTAAAGGTAATGGAAACAACTTCTAGACTTGCTGCAGGATGGAGCTGCACAGAAGCCAGTGAGGGCTCTCAGAAGTGCCTGAAACACAACCTGGCATCAATTCTCATTATTCCTCTTGTGATCATTATCCCTGCTGTTCCCAGAAGGACCCTCAGACAAGGGTGAGGACAACCCTGTGGCGACTGCAATAGCAAACAAGGTCATTCAAGCTTCTGGAAAGGTGCAACGGAGCAGAAAGAGAAGTATGCAATAGGGAAGGAGAGGGGATGTCATATTTTTAAGGAAAGCTCGGTATGCCTTTGGAAAGTCACTTCAGGCCTTATTTCCTGTGGCAGTGACAGGGCATTCTCAATACCCGCTATCACTTGGGAAGTGCATCACCAACCTTCAGGTGAAGGTAAGTGACTCCAGGCACAATGCGACTCGTGGATGCTGCTACCACAGTCTCCTCTCTTGTTAAAGGATAAGGAGACTTCAAGCTTAGTACCATGGATGCTCTGCTCGCTCCTCCAGGGATCAATTTTTACCTCTAGAAAAAAAAAAAAGAAGGTTTTGTACTGCTCTCTGGACACATATCTCCTGTTTTCCTCTCTGGACACATATCGCCTATTGTCCTCTCTTTCTGCTGTTGGATGATTAATCCATGTAGGATTTTCTCTTCCAGAGCTATGCCACTTTACAGCTATCTCTATTCTTGGGTCTTCCCATCAGCTTCTCTCAGACCACCACAGAGGTGCGTGCCCGGAGGGCTGGAGAGACGAGCTGGCCTCATCTCATGGTTCCTGAGGCAACCCATGATACGGCCAAGCCAAGGTGCTGCTCCCAGATCCAGCTCTTCTGCCTCTGCAGCAAAGAGAGCTACCAGGAGAGGCAATTGTAGATGGGGCAAAACTGTTCCTCTTCCATTTAGACCAGACTTTTGGAAGGCTTTGAAGAAGAGGAGAACATCCTTCTGATGACTTCAAGAGGCAGAGTTGTAGGAAAGCATAAAATGGGCTTGGTCAGAGACAATGAGAACACAAATATCTTCATCTTAAAGTGGGAGGATCTTCAGTAAAGCTGAGCATTCCGTCCAGAAGTGAATTTCAACCTCGATTCGGGAAGAAAGAAACCAAAAACAACAGAGAATGTGTATCTCATAGGCCACAAAGCAACAAAACAGTGCATTCCAATTGCCTTTTTTTTTAAAGTGCCACTGTGTGAGTCAGTGCTCTGATCTGTTGTGCTCACTTCCCGATAGCATCACCACCGAGCTGCTGTCTTCCCATGGAAGAATTCCACCAACAACAAACGCCTCCTCGCTGTAGCCCCGACACCTGGAGACGGCAGCAGAAACAAGCAGGACTGTCATCAGACTGAGGTCAGGAGGATGGTTATGGCAGAGATCAATGAAAGTGCACGGTAGGAGCCTGGGCGGGTCACAGGGAGGACACAGCTACTGATCAAAGCCAAGAGTGGACCTTCCACCGTGGGAGGAGGAAGTTAGCYGGGAAATCGTGAGCGCCTTGGAAATGGAGAGCTCTGTCCTGGCTCCTGATAGCAATAGCCATAAAACAGATAAGAGCATTATTCAGAGGGAAAAAAAAAAAACACAGGGAGAAATAAAACCAAAAGTGTTTGCTTTCCATTATGCTCATAAAAGGCGAAACGACCGTTGTTTCTCATTCTAAATGCAGGGTGTAGTCTGTGGTGTAAAACCTCTGTGCCACAGCTTGCTAACTCTGCTTGCTTTAGTAAGAGCCACCACAGACCAACAGCCTCCTCGGGATCCTGCAGCACAAGTTTCCAAAARGATACCCTGTGTTTCCTTGGCTAAGCCGTGGAAAGTCAGGAAATGCCACGTCCAAACCGTGATTATTTTTGCTGTTTCTGAGGCAGCGGGGCCACAGGCTTCAGTCTGTCTCCCTTTCACKAGGCAATCTGAGAGGGTCTTTCATGACTCGAGGACGAACGCGTCGTTCGCCCTGTCAACAGCTTCATGCACGTGCGGCCAAGGGAAAGGTGCCGTTTCATGGGTCCCATCTGATGCCCCACCATATGTGTGCTGCACAACCCTGAGCAAAACTCAAAGCATCTCCTCAGCAAAAGCAAGAGCTAAACCCCCTTCCCTGATCCCGGTGGAGGAGACGTGCAATGAGCAGTATCCCGGTTTGTACAGCTTCAGTTGAAAGGCATGAAGCCATGAAGTCTTGCTTTTGGTTTTCATCGCTGTAGATAACATTTGATCAAACCTCTCAACCATAGTAGACTGGCAAGGGATGGACAAGCTTGTAGTTACCAGATCCATCATCAAGACAGGACTCTTGAAGGAGGTTGAGATGGAGGAACTCGGCATTCAGCATCAGGATCCAAGTAGGCTCCAGGATATTAAAATAGAAACAGTAAACACGTTTAAGTTTAGCTTCTAGTCTCTGAATGTTTCATTACAGGGCCTGATGGGACAATCCAGGCTATACCAGTGCATCACAAAGGAGTGGGCTTTCACTTGGCACTTATGAACCTTCTTTTACCGCTGGCTGCATCTGTTTCTGTCATAACTGTGCAACGCACTGGCCAATTGCAGGTGTTTTCAAGGAAGAGGGCTGAAACTCTCACAGGTACCCACTTCCTGCAGGGTTTCTGAAAATTAATAGTCAGGTCGAGGAGAGAGACAATTAAAGTCCTTTGGAAGGAAGGTCTGCAGTGGCTAAACGTCAGAGAGCAGAAAATGTAAACATGTGCTTCAGGCAGTTTGTGTTTTGCTCTTTAGGTATCTATTTTATTTAAAATCTCTCCAACCTAAACYTCATGAAAAAGTGAAGAGCAGAAGAGAGAAGTATTTCTGCCATCAGGCTACCAAGAGGGAGGGACAACTTGTTCCCTCTTGCAACCAAACCACCAGCCTCCCAAAAGCCATGCAGAGCAAACAGCAAAGGGAGGAACTGGCTAGAKATCCTGATTCAATCAGAGCATCTCTGCTRTGCRGAAGTAATGTGGAAAKGGAAGACAGATCTGTRGAAGGAGAGAGCTGCCCCAGAGATKAGAATATTTAGGGCAAACCGCACGAGGAGGAGCTGGGAGTGGTTTTAGAGCATAGGGACAGGCTTATCCGAGAAAAGCACATACTTATGTGGAAAACACTGTAATTATAACAATTTTCAGCAGGTCGACTGCAGAAATGGGGTGGCTAAGCCCAGGGCTAGTGCTGCACCCCTCATATTGGTTTGCTTCTTAGGCATATTCGTGGAAGGGAAGAGGATGGAGATGAGGGTTGGAGATGACCTCTGCAGTCTGAGCATGCTGGGAAAAGCAACGGGTGCTTTGAGGAGTAAACCCAGTGCTCACATGAGGTCCTGGCTCGACCCAACTTCCCTGGATAAACCAAGGCATAAACAGACTCAGATCCAGATGTGACACCTTCCTCGCCGGCACATTCTGGGTAGAAGCACAGCAAGTAAAAGAGCAATTCTTTACGCACCTCTCATTGAGGCTGGTTCCTTTAACCTCTCTGCAATATCTGGTCACCTTCCACCAAGAGGCTCAGACAACAGGAGCAGCAGTTGTCATCAGTGATTTTGGCTATTGCCAACCTTTCGTCTTGGGGGGAGTTTAAAAGGCAGTTCAGAAATCTGAGTGATTTTCAAAGAGAAACGTGCTCCCTTTCACCTGGATGAGAAGAGGAGCTCAAAGGGAGTTACMGGGTCAGGGCTGATAAAAACCCCAGGAAAGAGAGTTGTGTAAAGCAGAGATGTTTGCGGCTGATTATAACAGAGGCTGAAATCTCCTGCTAGGGAGAAGCTGTCTCAGAGCTCCTGTCGCTTCCTGAACATCATCTGTCATCGAAGCAATCAGTCTCAGCTACATCCAAATGACTATCAAGTGGGAGAAGTTGAAATCTCTCCGCTTTTCTCAGCTAGGAAGGCAGCATCAATCACAGAGACAAGGCTGCAGTAAACAAACCCTGATCCAGCACATTTATTTACAAGCTGTTTTCACTAAAAAATAAACAGATATGCAGGTGGGAGGCCCGTCAAAGTCCTCTCTATAGTTTTAAGGGCTTTTTTTAAGTGGTTACTTAACATGCAGGGAGAAGCCSTCACAAGAGTTGACTGCCCCAGCCTGGATGGGGATCACCGATGAGGAGGAGTGTTGTTTGAGAGGGAGTAACTCCAACCGAGGTGTCTTTTGTGCTCAGAGAGGACAATACTCAAGACTGAACACAAGTCTAAGAGCTCTGTTGGGTCTGTCTACAACGTCATCCAYGGATAGTTTTGCTAGCTTGTGTTGGAAGTACATTAACAGAATCATAAAGTCATTATGGTTGGAAAAGTTCTTCAAATCATTGAGTTTAACCATAAGCCATACGGAATTGATCCCCACTTCCCGGTACAGGGACAATCCTCTCATGATGTCTTAACCTTTTGGAGTCCTGGAGCAGGARAAGCATGCAGGACTTGGCCAAAAGGATCCCATCCTAAACCCAAGTAGGTGGGCAAGAAAATTTCCTRTGCTTCGATGAAGTGTGGCAGAGTGGTTGAGTCCAGCTGAGGACTGTGATGAGCATGGAATGGGGAAGATTGTCTTGTAATCCTCCACTTATTTCAGTGGCCACAGCCTTTTCTCTTCTCCTGGAGCTTGGGATTTCTTGGTATTTTGGGGGGAAAATCATTTTGGCAACAAGATAAGGAAGTCAAAGAGAATCTTCCTGGACAACTAGAGCCAGAGGCCAGTCAGAACAAGGACACAGAAAGACCCATTTGAGATGGAGGGAGGGAGGGAGTCCTGCRTTGAAGGCAGCAGGGAAGGTGAGAACTTGCAGTGCTCTGGTCGTGTGCAGTTGTCTGCCTTTCTGCAGCAGAACCAGGATCTAGAGGTTGGAATTGGCCACCTTCTCAGCTCATGGTGGTCTTGGGATCTACAGCTGCATTGATACTCCATCATCCACTGAGCCATTCTARTCTCATGGTCTCCCAGACCAGACAAACTCCCGTATGCCACAATTTTCAATTTTCCAAGGTTTTTTGAATTTTGGCCCCTCCAGGTGACACAGAGGAGGTTGCTTTCCTCTTTTCTCAGCTGCTTTTGCTCTGAGGAGATAATTAGAAGCCTTAGAACTTGTCTTCTCTTCCTTTTTTCTGTACATCAAGTGAGGAACAGTTAGTGCTGGCCACTGACTTGCTTGAATCATTTGTGAACCAGAACAGGTCACTTTGACCCTCGTGGGGCTGTTGTAGCAGAACTCAGCTGTTCTCATCTTGCCGGGTGTTGAATCCCTGCCAAGGCTCAACATTAAGGAATTCAAGTGTGTGGTGGAGAAGCTTAAGAGATGATCACATCCTAGTGGAGAAAGATCTATGAGGACAGAAGGTACGTGATAGAAGGTGTTAGAGACCCTTTCATATGGCAGACAAAGAGAAAAAAACACTAATAGTGAAAACAGAAGTGGTGGTTTCCTTAATTAGACTTACTGATATAGTAAGCTTTCAACTATGTAATCCTTTTATCAGATTGCCAAAGAAGGCAAAGGGTCTAACTGAAATATAGATGRTAAACAATTGCTTCTTGTTTCATTTATTTCTTTTTAATCACTTGGAAAATAATAGAAAAAAAAATATAGCATGCACTGCAGAGTGGAAATAAATGTTACCAGTCAGGGAACTGGCAGCTCATTCACCTTGGAGGATTTCCTCTCCGTCAAACTCAGGCATTATTGCAAACCGTATCCATCACAGCCTTACCTTCAATCACCCATCACTCCAAAACCTTATTTRCTCTCCTTTTTGCAATAAGAGACCAAGAAGACTCAATCATTTGGGTCAGRGTCTCTCCTATATCCATTTTGTGGCTTGGGACAACATTATTGCTACCTGTGAACGTCCCATTTTCCTGAATATGGGACATAGTTCAGACTGAAATATTTTAACGTTATTGCTCCTAGGAAAAAAATGCTGCACTGATTGTACTGTGATATACTGCCACTTGCATTGAATGAAACACCGTGCAGTGCCAAAGCACAGCTGGAGGATGTGATTTATACAGTGCTCATAAAGGGAGAAGTGGGTGGCTAAAGAAGAGGAGCAAGTCCAGCTGCCAGCTCTGGACAACGGTCTTCAGAGATATATAAGTTTTGCAAGCAAGAAAAGACTATTTGTTGGTTTATTGGCTACAGAGGCAAAAGGTGGCTCATTTCTTTTGTCTTCTGACATCTCATCTAGTCTCCAAGCTGAGACAATCATCTCAAACACCCTTTWCAGATAAAAGTGAAAAACAAGCCAGGTCGTGATTTATTAGACATCTATTTCAGGGTGAGGGCAGGTACCCAGACTTCCACTGATGATATCAATGAGATCTCACTTGCAAGAAGGAGGACCCAGGGTGACTGGTTCAGTGGTTGGCATTTATCACAGAGGCATCTTCATCCAGCCTGAGGTCAGCTGTAGGTGCAAAGGTCCTTGAAATAGGACTTCATCATTCTCCAAGTCTATTTCTTAGGAATAAACTACAGGAAACACAAGGTTTCCCCACACTTCTTTTGGTTGCATATGACTTCTCAAAGTCATACCACTCCTCCAATCATGYTTCATACCCCAGCAGGGCATCTGGGATTTACTATGGTCAGGTCATCCTTCCAAACTGTGAATGACCTTATTAAGAGCACTTACTAGTAGCCAGAGTAGGTGAAGGATGGCACCTACTCACTTGTTTCTCCCTGTTTCCACAACAACTTCTGTATAATCAACTCTTAATTTTTTAGCAAGAAAAGGGATGTAAAATGACTGGGAAATTACCAGGAAAATGGGGGATGTTGCACTCAGGTTTGGTGCTGAGAAACAGCAGTGCAATGGGGAGGTTGAAAAGGCAAAACTTTCATTTTTATTGGCAAAATTGTAGTGTGGTTGCTTTTTTTGATCTTTAGTGGCAAAGCCAGGGCTGGATAAAATGCTGTCATCTCTGCTCTARGAGTGTTCCCCAAGGCTGGTTCAAGTCACTGTCCATCTAAATGAAGAAGATGGCTRGAAAGAAGCCGTGTTCGAAAACCATTCACCCAACTGTCTCTTTTGCAGCAAAGTCACTCCACAGCAAAAACCTGGACCTGAATATTGTTGTGATTYGGGTTCCTGGCTGATACAGAAACAAAGAGAGAAAAGGAACGGCCGAGAAAGAAAAGGCCCTAAAGTCAAACTAAACATAACTGACCCTTTTCCATGTTAGCTAGGCTCTTGACTAGCTGATCAACACCAACCCACACCAGAGCAAAGAGAAAGCCACAAACCACCGTGAGTTTGGAGCCACGGCGAGAAAAATTCACAATGAAGAGTGGGAAAGGAGAGTGGAGGTGGAAAGCTAAGGGAAAGCTAAGGGTGGAAAGCTAAGGGTGGAAAGCGAGGTTTTCTTGGGGAGGATGTACGTGGTCTTCAGCCCGTCTGGCATGACTATGCTCATAAATATCCCTTTTCACGCCATGTTAGTGCCAGTCTGTTTCTAAAGGGCAGCGAGCCTTGGTATGAAGCACACGGAGCTGCCCGGGAGTGTGGGATTTGTGGGGAGCGGGCGGTGGAAAAGACGACGAGATAACCTTGCGCAAGAGGAAGAGGAATATCATTAAGAAATAAAGAGCTGCCAACGAGAACAGAGGGGAGCGTTTGMAAAAAAAAAAAAAAAAAAATGGAGGGGAAAAAAATAATCAAAAGGCCTAAACATCCCTGGTTTGTTTGAGAAACTCAGCATAAAGGCAGCCTTTTTGGGAAAGAAAGACAAAGCGCCACCTTTTCTGGAATTCGAGGGTACAGACGTCTCTTTTTGGGAATTGTTTACACCTGGACACCAGGGAGYGGATTGAACAGCCAAAAAAGACTGAGGTAACTTTGAAAAAATCTGTGTTGGGACTGTGGGTTTTGTTTTATATTATTTGTTTATTTAATTTTTTTTTTTTTTTAATGAAGCAGCTAGTGTTTGAAGAGATCTGCTTGGTGGGATCCAGGTACATTTTTAGGTTAGCGGTAGCRCTATTTATCATTTTTAAGACAAATTTGATTACCCTGATGGGAATTCGTGTCTTTGGGGAAAGCTGCCCAGTTGTCATATTAATCATTGCTTTTAGTGTTTTCATTAGGGTTTTGGTTTTTGGTTTAATACGGGATATTCATTTTTTCCCTTTTTAATTTAGCTTTCGGTTGCCCCAGGGCTTTGGCCCAGTAACCTTTGCAGAGTGTTTTTTCTTCAGTCGCCTTCCAGCCTAGGAATTTTATGAAGGCTGTTACTTGGTCGTACTGCCATTGCGGAAGATCTGCCACTGATTTTTCCAGGAAATTATTTTAAAAAAAAAAAAATCAGGTTAAAACTGAGCAATCATTGTCTAAAGTATAAGGCGCATGGTGTTAATATTCTTCCAAAATCCCTATAGGCCACTCTTAGTTTCTACTTTGGTAATGCCTCAAAACCAAAGTCATGTCGCAGGACCTTCCTGTGCTCAGGGAGGAACCATCTTAGGGAAGRTTGCATCTTATCGCAACCATTTTGCCCAGGTTCCTTTGAGGTTCACCAAAGTTCTTGACACCCCAACCTGCACTAGTGCAGCCCACGAAACACGACCACGTGTGGGTGACCTGTCCCGTAACATCACTAAGACAAGATCACCCAGGCAAACTGAGGCAGCTAGAGAGGAGCAAGACCAGGCCCTCTATGAGGTGCTTCACCCCAGGCATCCAAACGCTTCCTTAGGATGAGGTGAATAACTAGAGGCTCCTCTCTTTCCCCCCTGATGATTGAAGGGGACCGGATTATTGGCTCAGAATAGATATCTGTGTTTCAGATTGTGAAACTGAGAATAAATCCCACCTTAAATAAATTACAGGAGACTTCCACATTGTGTTATTCTCCTAAAAATATCAGAGCAGTAAGGGAGTTTTAAATAATACCTTTTTATATATATAGTTGAAACAGCAATCACTTTTTGCAACACTGGAAAATATCACTGAGATAATGCTGAAACAGATTGCTTCTATTTTCTCATTTTGTTTCAATGAGATTTAAATATTTCCTTTTGATAAAGCAAGTGCATCTATCCACTTTGTTATTTTGATTCATTTACCTTTGACTTTTATTCTACAAGCTGCTGCTTTTAATATCATGCTACATTATATTTCACTTTATGACAAATTATGTTGTTATGGTATTTTCAAAATGAACCCAATCTGTGTKACCAAAGTGGATAAATTTAACATTGTCATAACAAACTAGGTCAAGATAATGAAAATGAAACATTTGGATACTCTTGGAGATTAGTATTTTGGACTTTCTTTCCTGTAAAAAAGTTCCTTTTTAAAAGAGAAACCAATGGTAAAATTTTTCAAACAACAAATAATACAATATTCCCTGTCTCAGTCAAGTGTAGTAAATAATCAATGGCAATTTAAGGGAATATGAGGAATATAGACATGGGAAGAGCAGACTCAGACTCAAGATATGGGGCGAGGGATTGGAAGAAGTGATGTTTCTCCAGCTCTACATGTCACGGCCTCGTTCCTCCAGCTCCCTGCCATGGGGGTTATAGTGCATCTATCCAGATGGTGAATCAGGTCTTGGGATAAGTGGAATTGCTCTCCTTGGTGGAGCTGAAGCCCCTGTCATGACTGTAGCAGGAACGTGGGGTTTGAGACTCCTGATTTGGATATCCCTCTTACATGACCATGGTCAGAGCAGATGACCAGGAGGTGAACATCCAGCGGCAGCAGGAGGGACTGAAAGTGCCCCGGGGTGAGCTGCCCCGTCCCCTTGTGCTTCAGCCCTGCTCCCTGAAATGAGAACAGGAAAACAGTCAGTAAAGTTAACTAGTGGACATATTTAAAAGAAATTAGAGGAAATGGACCCACATCCTGTGGAATTCACCCCTGCCAAAGTTTGCAAAGTCGACTTCTGTGGCTAGATTTAGAAAGGGAGCAGAGAATTTAATGGCCAATAACATAGCTAAGCAAAAACCCCCGTGCACGCCCCACCGTCCACAATAGTGAGGCTTATGTTTCTGCTCGAATAGCTGAAAGCGTCTCTGTGACATGGGGCAGGAATGTAAGAGGCATCCCCTCAATGTCTCAGTTACATTTGCAGACATGCAAATATTATTAGCACTACAAGTATAGCAACGAGGGCACCCAGGAGACCCAGGGCTGGGCAACTCTTTCAAGGCTTCAGAGRGGTAAAATGGGTCACCCTAACTGAAGCTGTCTAGAGTTGAGGTCAAAGTTAATAATCTGAATTCTCTCTTTGGGCTGCAGAGAGAAGGGCTCAATGGAGACCACATGCCTGAGAACTGGAGCCTGGAGACATCKTAGCCGACTGTGCAAGAGGTCCGCGGGAGGCAGATTAGAAGAGACTCCTACCTCTGTGCATTGAAATTGTGGCTTAATGCAGCAAAGAGACCAAACATCAGAACAAACAGAATGCGAACAAAATCCTGCCAGTTAGAGCACTTACCTAGCYCGAGTTTCGGGTATGGATCCCTGTTTCCAAAATGTTGATCCTTTCTCCTAGGAATTGTAATGCTGGAGCAGGTTGCCAAGGGAGGCTGTGGAGTCTCCTTCTCTGGAGATCTTCCAAACCCGCCTGGACACCACCCTGTGCCACATGCTCTAGGGGACCCTGCGTGTGCAGGGGGTTGGACTAGATGACCTCTACAGGTCCCTTCCAACCTTGAGCGTTCTGTGATTCTGTGCTGAGAGCCACCTCGGGGCGGCTCTGAAGCTCGGCCCCTGGTACGGTCCAAAGTGCTGGGATCTGTGACAGCTTCTGTTGGGACARAAGTTCAGCCCATGACAAAGAACTGCTGCTGAAAGGGCCAGTGATTTCAGTCCAGTTCTTGCAGAGGTCCTAGGAGGTGGCAAGACCTTTAAGAAGGGCATTCTAGAGCAGTGACCCCAAATCAAGCACCTCAGAGACCTGGTTTCTCCTCCTGGTGCTATTCCAAGTCTGTGGACTGGCCACATCACCACCTCATCCTGCATTTTCCTTGCTCAAGAGTAAGAATCCGCATACAGTGTTCACGGCTATGAGTTACCTGTCGTGAAATGGTCCTTTTGGCTTTCATTACTTGCATGGTTCTCCCTTTTCATGGAGAGAAAACTTCCGCTTTCAAATGCATATCTTCCATTCACAGCAAAATCCAAATTAATCAGCAAACGAAGGAATATCACCAAATATATATATATATATATATATATATATATAAAAATAACAAGGGAACTTGGAAAGCTAATTCCATAGGCATGGAAACATCCCACACCCAGTCCTTCCTGAGGTTGCTTCAAAGGTGCTGGGAATGCTTGAACAAAACCAGGTGCAATCCAAAAAACAGTTTTTTTTTCCGGGGCTTCAAACCCCCAATTTGAAAGCCAGTCACAGACTTAGTGGAGCAACCAAAGAAGGCAACAAGAAAGCAATAAGTACAKTTTCACCAAAACCCCTCATGTGTCCCTGGGCTCTGGACTCACATGGCCAGGTTGCATTGTGACTGGGCAGCCTCCCCATGGGCTGCTTCCCAAAAACGTGACCGTTTTCCTCCTGTTTGTGTTTCAGCAGCTGCTTTGCTCGGCCGCAATCTCGTCACGCTGGATTGGTAATGGCATCTCACTGGTAGCACTTTGGTTTCCCCTCCCATTTCCTCTTTTCAGCAAAGTTGCCTACAGGTTGGAGATGTGCTTCATGAGCTGCAAGCATCTACTGTCTCCTTTCTGCTAGGTACARCAAAATTACATTTTTCCAGCCATGTGAACAATAAAAATCAGTCCTGCTTTCACCCATTCTGCAAGACTAGGTCCTTTACAATAGGAGAGAAAAAAAGAAAGACATTATGGATGGAGGTTTCAATGTTTAATTTAAGGCCTCTAATTGCACGGAGGCATATGAGTTTTTATTGTCTTGAATGATGCCTTTTCCAGATTGTCCAAAGTGGAACCAAASCAGACAAAAAGATGTATTACCACCATTTAAACACTCACGTTCTGGAAGGCTCCAGAAATAAGTAAAAGAGAAAACCAAAGAGGGAGCTCAGTAAAACCCTCAGTATCTGGAGACCCTTCGGTCAGGACCAGCCAGGAATCCGACCCGATTCTCACCAGCAGGACCCGGACGCCCTCSCTCCTGCTCAGAGACCAAGGCTAGCTCTTGCCTTGGTCCTATCTACCAAGGTAGATACACAAAACCTGTGTCATTTGAGCTGTTCCTGATGGATTCCAGCCTAACTTTAGTGATTCTGCTTTCAGAATTCAACCCACATCAGAGCAGGCRGAGATTAACTAACTAGAAAAATGTTCCCACGTCTAGAATTCRTGATCCTATAGAACCGTGCCTTTGAGATCAAGATTGGGTTGTTTAAAGTCAACTCTTCCAGAGGTTATTCCTAAGATCCTACTGCTTATATTTTACTTAAGGTTTACGTGCAATTTAAATGATCCTTATGTTTCAGGCAAGCATATTACTACTATGATAAATGCAATTCTGATATCACTTAAGAACTAATTATCACGTGCTAGCATTTTCCACGCCAGATACTAATCCTATTTTTATTAGTTTCATGTAACCTCACAAGCTGAAATATCAACTGTTACTTGAGCCTGGTTACCAACTCTTTGACATATTTATTCCTCTTAACACATTCCACACAGTTATGAAAAAATGCAAGATAACATCCACAGTGCTGTTTAATAAACTCAGCACTTTAAAATAACTAAGCTTTACTATTTTCATATATCCTAAGGATCAAGGGAGTCCTTCTGGCGCTTTCTCCAGAACTTTTTTTCCATTATTCTCTTCCAAATTGCTGACACTTTGCTGATGCAACAGGATTTCATCAGGATGTCCAGATGCATTTTTCCTAACATAGATCTGCTTGATGAGACATCTTGCTCCAGTGTCGATGCACAGAAATGCCAAAATTCCACTGGATTTTACTGCTTATATAGTAGTACTTATACAAGTACTGCTTATAGAGTTTGCATCTAATAAGTCACAGATCATSTCATGTGGTATTTCTGCTCCCTAGAGCACTGTGGCATTGAGGGGAGCTGGAATGATAGTTCAGAAAATCCAAAAAGGAGCTGCTGAGAACACTCAGAGCCTGAGCCACGCAGAGCAGGTTCCCAAATGGTAGATCCTGGCCCATGGAGAGCAAGGTGCTTGGAGAACCTCTTCTCCTAGATATAACCAAAAGGTGACAGGCATAACTCTGACTGAAAGGGGCAGAGGCGTCCAAGATAGTCAGCATCCTCGGAGAGCCTCTGAAGGGACAAAGAGAGTTGCGAAGAAGTTAGAAGATAATATAAAAGCTTTCCTTTAGCCTTAGTGTAGAGGTGGTTAAAGTGCCCTGAAAGCAATCTGAAGATTTGCAGAACCCAGAACAAAAACTGAGCTGAAAGACAAATAATTAAATAACCAGAATGYTTAAATGGCATATCCAAGGTATTCAAGTGAGCCAAAGGCCTCTCCTAGAGTGTCCATGTAAGCCAAGCGATGTCAACAGAAAACAAATAAAGTGTCAAATGAAAACAAGCTGCGTGGAAAAATTAAAGAGCAATGGCCAAGGCATGAAGGCAGTCAGTTAAAAAAGGCATTTGTGTTATAACCAGGAAAGCCACAAGGAAGAGAGAAGAGAAAATGATGAGATACCCCACAAAATCCCCCATACTGGAACATCTATTAGCACTCTACAGTGTGCTGGGCATCAGAGTCTATGAGAAGGTGTTTGAGCACTCTGGTCCTCCAGTGGTGGCCCCAGCTGCAGCTCTAGCAAAGAAGGGGAGGTGACAAAGTCACAAAGGGGACTGTGGTTGAGTAGAATCACAAGAAAAATGACCCAAAATCTAGATCAGAATGAGAAAAGAACATCTGAGGTTTATGAGAGTCCTTGTCACTCTGAATGTATATAAGAAACAGAGATCATCTTTTATTTCTCCAACAGCAAGTGATTTTTTCCAAACGGACTATTTTTAAGTGTCTGTCACAATCCCAAACTAACTCACAACGTATGACCTATAAAACTGTGCAGATAAATCATTAAAGAATGCCAGCCTTGATTTCAATGGAAATAGAAATGAATCAACAATATTTTTTCATCGATGAGCTCTCAGATCCAGTGAGATCAGGAGCAGCCAAAAACACCACCATCCTTACCACTAAATCAGTATACTCTTCAAGTTAGCAATATTCAAAAAAAAGCAGTTGTTTTTCCTTTGTAACCTTTTAAATTCACCATTAAAAACCACTGCCAATCACCAAAATCATGCAAAGCCTGGATTTATAGGCTGGATTTAAGTGGATCTCAAAATTAGAGTAATTTGTGATATGCCAGGGTCTACGTGGTGGGAGGCGTTGGAGGTAGCACTGGAGATCATCACCTGCTCCTCAAGTGCTACCTCGGATAAGGGCGAGAGGTTTCACTGTGTGCAGTCTCAGCATAGACTCCGCAGGAGGAAGATCCTCCCAGGACCATCTCCAAGTCCTAATCCAGGTGGAAAACTGGGGCTAGGGATGGTGCGAGGTGCCCAACAGACATCCCTTCCCAAGGTGTTGACTGGTGTCTATGAGAATGAGGATGGCCAGATCCAGTTGTCACAGTGTCTGTTCCTGTCTCAGCAGGAGGAAGAGCTGAAATAGTAGAGTTTTCCRTCTTGAGGACGTCAGAAACCTCTGCAGAGACATCTCAGTGGTCGTGTTTTAAGAGGAARAGCAGAACTGATCTGGATCAGTTCTGAACTCCTAGCGTAGCGGATGAGTCTCATACACGTAGTTCAAGTTGGCCCTGGCTTTTTGTGATTGTCACTCCAGCCATGATTTACAGTGTCTCAGCCAGAGAAGAGCAGCGGTTCATCACAGATAATACATACCCATCCAAGGGAACGGAGGAATGAGCCATAAAAGTGATAGTTCCAAGAAATGTCAGTGTGGATTCAACTCACATTGGCCCAAAACTTTATCATTTCTCTTCTCAGAGTGAGTTTTTTTCATTTAAAAATGTTTTGATAGGAAAGATTCTGTATTTGTGTACAGCTGGCAGTATCCAGACACTCATCCCAGTCTTGGCCTGAAGAAAGGGCCTAAACGTTTGTCATTCCCTACTAAAGGCCAATTAAAATGGAAGTCCAGAACTCAAACACTGATCTTCCAAAAATTTGGGCCAACAGTCAAATACAGGACTAGTCACCCACAATATGAATCACTCATGTAAGAAGTATCCAGAAATTTAGTACTGAGGAGAATTTTCTTTTTGCATCTATTTTGGGTTTGTTTGTTTGTCGATGATAAAATCAGCCACGGAAACCAGATATACTRCACTGTTAACAATCCCATGTTATTCATAATCCCCCAGCTTCCTTCTTCTGTCCAGCTCTTCGGATGATTGAAACCCCAGCTTCACATCCAGAAGTTTTCCAGAGATCCAGCCAGCCTGGAACGCCAAGTCGWGGTGGTGATGGGGTCCCAGCACTGGCAAGGCCGTTACCTGGAGCAGGGCAGAGCGCAGGCAGGGAACGCAGGAGATGTGGTAGACCTCTTCACCCATCCATCAGCCCTTACAGGCACGGTGCTAAATCTCCTGCAAACAGCCCTGAGCAGAGCTGAGTGATGCTACTTGCACCCAGTGGTGCTACTCGCGCCCAGTTCTCATGCCTTTCCGCTCTCTGGACTTCCCACAAGGGAGGCATCAGCCTCCAGAGCTTCAGCTGAGGTTCCTGTGATAAAAAAGGCAGTCAGTCTCACCTGAGCTGGTTGTTCTTCTGCTACAAAGACATTAGAAACACTGCCTGGCGCAATCAGATGATTTGATGATTTGAAATTGGGTAATTATTCATAACCATTGATCTGAAAGGGCTTTCAGAGAGCTTTGGATCTGTCTACAAACTTCTCTGAGGGTTAAAACCAAGAGAAGTCATACTGGATCACACCAAGCTTCTGTCAAGCTGGATGCCCCTTCTTCAATAAATACTAAGGGTAAATACAGAATAAATTTAAATCTGGCCTAAGTTTAACATACCTTAGGCACTAGATCCCATTATCCAGTCCATCCAGAGCAAACAAAGAGGTCCATGAGCAAGAGAGAAGTCATAACAGTGCTATTCAAATGGATAAGATTCAAGCCAAAGAGCTAGGCAAGGAATCTCTTTGGAAGAAAACTTGGAAGCAGCTCATCAGAGTTCCCATTCCTATACAAATTCCAAGGGGGTTGGAGTGGGGGCAAGTTTCAGAGCAGCCGCAATCCAGGTGCTTGGTGCCCTGCCCCACCAGGACTCGCTGCTTGGACCACGGCAGGAGCCCCGAGGTTTGCAAACGGAGCTTCTCGATCCCGACTGGGAATGAAGGGGAGGAGGRAAGCTGAACGAAAATAAATAAGACCTGGCTCCTCTGAATCAAAGCCTGTTACAACCAAAACAGCTCTCCGTCTGCAGCCAATGCCCTGGGGCCTCGTTTATCAAAAATTATATGTGCCCTGGAAGCCACAGGGAAAGTCTCTCTGACAGAGAAGACCCTCCTAACATCAACAAGAGCTGGGGAATGCTTTCATGCTTGTGCCTGTGTCCCTGGCTCTCCTGGAGCTTGTGTGGACGCTTTGTCCCGCGTCCGACCTGCCGCGGGTTAAACCCTCCAGCCTATGCTGCGGAGCTCGTAGAGCAGACCCTGCCCATGGGAACGAGGGGCAGCTCGCAGGGAAAGGAGCATAAGGAAGTGAGGATTTGGGGGATAAATCGAAATGGGAAGTGGACAAGGGAGCATTGAAGCGGGCTGGCTGGAGAGAACCTGTGCACAAATGCAGGCAACGAGCCTGATTTTGGTTTTCCTTAGAGTGGCCCAGCACTACTGATTTCAGGGGAATTATTCCTGATTTACAGCAGTATAAATGGGATCTGAAGTAGGTCCTCTGCTTGCAGGAAGCTTATCCACTTAAATTCCTCTCTCCATCTGTGGGTGGGTGTGCATACACATGCATACATACACAGGTTTGCACTAGAATATGGGAGTTAAAATGAGAAATCAGGAGTTCAGTACRACAGGGTAAACATCCTGCTACCTGGTCTATTCAACTCACATTGTGAAAGTGCCAGCAAACAAGTTTCACGTGTCRGGGAGCAATCTGGCTGACTCATTCTTACTTTACCATGATTAATATATATTTATATATAGGGAAAAGCACAACATGGGACATTCCATATGGGAAGCACATCGTGGAGGACGGCACAGCAATCTGGCTAACGCCTGAGGCCCCTTGTTCGTCCCAGTCTCCAAAAGCTTCAGGAAAAACCTSCTTGTCATGTTGGCTTTGCCAAGAGGTTGGAAAGCAGAGGGGAGAAGCGAATATCTAGACCAGATGGAAATGCCAGGGCAATGAGCGTTTCAGCTTCGTGCTCTTACCCCACAATTGCTAATGGCAAGAGCAAAATGAAGATGCAAGTGCTACCATGACACACGAGTGACAGGCATCGCACATGCAGAACCTCTCAAGAGGAGAGCGCACAAAAACCATTTTGTCTTCATTCTTCAACAACGGGGACATTTAAATACTAAATATTGGACATTAATATTGCCAGCTGGAAGCAAAAATGCAATAAAATGAGAAGCTGAGAACAAGCAAGGTGGAAACYGGAGACTGAATAACCTTTAAGCTCRTTACAATAGTCGCCCTTGTCTGGCAGCTGGAGTCTGGCCAGTGAGGTCACGAACAAGAAGCTGCTCATTCCGTATGTAATGTATATTATTGCATTACCCCRTTTTATTTAATGTGGTAATAAATTAATGTATCCTACATGACTGGAATGGTCTGGGGTCTTACTTATTATAACCACATGACCACCTAAAATTGCTGATGCGAAATGAGGGCTACATCCTGGTTGTTGATCTGCTTAATAAGGACAGACACAGTCAAAGGATGATCCAGACGGATTAAAATATGAAATTCCTCAAAGAGRCATCTCACCATGGATTTGGAGGCAAGGATGTCATACCATGCCCAAACCCATGTGGATAAAGTCTTTATTAAAGATATGGAGAAAAAAAAAATGAGTTTGCAGTTGGTATAATCCRAAACTGTTAAGTTACTCTCATAGGATCTGGGAGGATGTGGAGGAACCGTGTTCATGAATAGGACTATATGGCTCCCAATCCTCAAAGCTAAGCATAAGTGGCACTAGAGGAGGTATGTGTAGTATTTTGTCTTTAGACCGTCCAGATATTTCTTTCCCTTCTATCCGCCTATCTTTCTGAGTGTGTATTTTGAGCTCCATAACATCTGCAGCAGTCTGTGATGAGAGAGGTATTCTTCCACACATACCGACTGGGATATTCTTGTCCAAATTTAGACTTTTATAGGGCAGACCTCTGTGTCTGCACTTTTTTTTTTCTGTTCTCTTTATAGTTATTGGGGAGGGGAAGAAAAAGTTTCTCCTATGGTATGTTTCACATGACTTATGCCGGCCCCGCAGTCCGATATAACACTCACTCCCTCTTGCCCGTAAAGATGTCACTTTTGGCAAAAAGCAGAATCCTTGTAGAGTCCACACTTCACAGTTCTTAAACCATTTCAGACCTGAAAATAGGCTTATTTGGAGGGGTCTGAGCAGAGGGATTGAACTAAACTTTATAAGAACTGAAAAGAGACGCTAACTTCCTGATAACTTGATTGATCAAYTGCTGCAACAGGAACCCTCATGATGACGTTTCCTAGTAGTCCAGGGTGTTATAGATTAAACGATCTCTTATCTACTCATTTACTCAAAAATTTTTCATACTCAGTGAACTGATCCCTGCTAGGGAATGGCCCCAAGAAAGGAGATGAACCGCATCCGTGCTGCCGCAGTTTCTGTGGATATTCTCTGGAAGAAGCTCCTTCCCAAGCCATCCGTGGAGCACCCACCATCTATCTCAGGGTGTTGCAAGCAGAGATGCAACCACCTCAAAGGCCGTGTCAAACCCTGCAGCTCAGCCCAGCRCGTTGGCACTGGTGTCGCTCTACCAGTAAACTGAACACCAGAGTGCTGGTGTCACAGGCCGTATGTCTCAATAACTGTAATTCAAACACTGATAAGGCTCGAGTGGTGCTAAGAGGCAAACTCGCGCATGGCGCTTCGCTTTGTGCCAAGATATATTTTTGCCTCCCTTTCCTGTCTCAGCTGAGTTCTTGGAGGGATAAAATTAGTTGTTTAAACAGCAGCAAGCAGTTGAAAATCAGTCCCAAMACTGCGGTATTTTCTACATAGCTACTGGTAGTGGTGGTGGCTCAGGACAGGAGCCTAAGATCCATGCCCTCATTCCAGGGAAGCCTAAGAAATGSCTCCAGATTTATTCAGCTCTCTAGGAATCTGCGTTAGTTACCCACGGCCCCAGCAATTTTGACCCCAATGAAATAAGGTATTGGATGATAACACAATCCAGATGTGAGACCCGCTTCAGAAGTCAAGGCAAGGACCAGAGGGTCTCTAGCACTCACCCATTGCATCTGCACACAAAACTCAGGTCCGTGCCTCAGTTTCTCTCCCTGCTTTTATTTTCTTGCTCCCKCTTAGAGTTTAAGTTGCTTTAGGCTGCATGATCTAGCAACGGCAGGGCCCCAGTCTTGTCTGGAGAAGGTCGTTGCCGGCTGCAAATCTAATGAGGTATATCCTTACAATAATGTCATAGAACTTAATGCATGATTATATATTATGCCTTTATTCAAAAAATAATAATATASTGCACAAGCCACGCAGCGCCATGCCAGAACGCTGGCTTTTGGTTTCCCGTGATGTTTAATGACACACTGAGTCACACTGGTGTCTCAGCTCAAGCTGATGGGCATATTCAGAGTTTGCACTGGGAGCATGCACCGTCTTCTCSCTCCCTAAGCAAAGATGCTGTAATGGTCCCAATTCAGCCTCCTTTTGKCCCAAAGCGTGACTGAATTTCAGCACAGGGAGCAGCTCCTGGCCAAGGTCCMCGCTCGGGCTCTGCTTTGCCTTTTCTGCTGTTCCAAGTGAAACTCAATCTGCAATCTTCGTGGCTACTTSAAGGATATTTGGTGGATGTGGTTTCCAACATATAGCTCAGTGCCTGATTTAGGATCTGTGCCAAAAGGCAGAAGAAGTCACAGGGAAAAGAAACCCTCCCATGCACAACTTCAGCAAGCTTGGCAYGAGGCCACAGATTAAAAAGGAGAAACTTTTCTGGGTGTTGCTGCAGCTTCCTACACACCAAGAGCAGCCACATTCCTTCACTGCCACCAACAAGACTAGAGACAGCAATTTACCTTAAAGGGGCTGTTTAAAACCTCTGCTTGACAGAAAGAGCGAGTGTTTCTGTGCATTTTATAACTTCATAGGCTSCCCATCAAAAAGATGCCCTCCAAATAGAAAGAGAGGCTGCCTGCTTTATCTGGGAGTCACCAACCCGTTGCAAGTGCAAGGGAAGGTCAGATTATTTTGGTCCTGGGCCCGTCTGCGTAGGCACAKACCAGCACGTGCGCTCTTCGATTTGCAGGTATCTCAGCTATGTGTGCAGAGGCACGCTGAGCGTGGTGGTGTCTGGAGCCCGTTGGCAGGGTCCTTGCAGCGTGGTGGAGCCCCTTCCAACCTGCCAGCTTGGGCGTGAATGGCCTTGAAGGTCTGACTTTGGAGATCAGTGTTCAACCGTGTGTGTTTTGTCCTTTAGATAATTGAGAGAGAAGGCACCATGATGCACAGCTCTTTTGCACAGACTTTTGTGAATGGCAATGGAGTGGAAAGCATGAAACAATCTAAGCCTTGCATCCCCTGTGAAAGACTCATTAAAATTAAATTGGAGTCAAAACATTTGTGAGGTTCACTTCTATCTCCTGACATGTCCCGTGGTGTTTGAAGTGCCTGCAAGGATTTCCTGCTTGGCTGGATCCTCGCTCACCCCTCTGGACACCATTAGGAGGGTTTCTTCCACTACCTTCTCYGTGTCTAAAGAACTGGTCATCAGCAAAAATGAGATCCAGAATCCAGTCAATGAAACAGGTGCCTCGTGAGACCTTCTGATCCCCAAATATCCCTATGGAGCGGATTGGAATGACACAGGAGATTTGCTGCTTCCTGAGCAAGGACCAGGAGGCTGGGGGAGATACCCCAGCACATCTCGAATGCCTTTGGGTACTCACGTTGAGACGCCCAAACCGCTTCTCTGAAGTTCAGCTGAAGGTGTCTCACTGCATTTCAACACATGATTTCTTGTCCTAACCTTTCCCAACTCCTGAGCACCTCGGAGACACAAAACTGTGGAAGGAAGAGCCAGGAGGGAGTGGAAATAACAACACCTGCAGCGACCTGACTTTCAGTTGGGAAGTTGTCCTTCAGTCCTTCCCCGCACTCCTTCCTGTTCCAAAACTGCTTCTCCTTTTCCTCCACTACCAAGACTCTTCTAAAGTCTCTATCTGACAGGCAAGAGCAAGTTATAACCCCGCAGGGGTAGTGCAAAGCAGTGCTGGCAGAGCAATGCTGAAGTTCAGAGCAGGTCGGTGAGAGTCTTTGCAGAGAAGAGACCCTGTTTAATGGCTGTCTGGTACATTCAGAACTCGTTTTGAAGCCCAGGATGAGATTCAGTATTGGTCGACTGAATTGGTAGCCAGCTACTCTGGGTCTTCACGACGGTCAACGGAGACGTAGCCAGTAGAGTCAGAGGGAGCCCTGAACTAACTCATTCTTCTTCAAAGTGATGTCTAAAATAGGTCAGATGAATCACACCTTGAAATTGCTCRTTTTTCTCTGTTCTGTAAACAGAACGGAGGGTGACCAGCTCAGCTAGACATATCTGCCTTGGAGAGGTCTCAGGAGGGATG
This sequence comes from Eudromia elegans, assembly GCA_003342815.1. Classification (NCBI taxonomy): domain Eukaryota; kingdom Metazoa; phylum Chordata; class Aves; order Tinamiformes; family Tinamidae; genus Eudromia; species Eudromia elegans. The sequence goes on along the minus strand of PTEX01000170.1, from coordinate 187,339 downwards.
AGGTTGGTTACACCCAGGTCATCAGAGAAGATTTACACAAGCCGTCTCCTTCAGAGCGACTGTATCTACTTTTTTCCAAACCAGACTGATAGGAAGACTGATTAAGAACAAACATGCTGGAAGAGACATCGTGCTCCGTGCTTCGGAGCTTGCATCAATCTCCAACTTTTAGAAGCCAGGATGAGACTTAATCCAAGAGGTTTGGCTGCTACTTGGCTACTTATTCATCCAGCGCACAACATCTTATCAGCTGTCATGGGCAGGAGTCTGGAATCACAGGTCAGATCCACACGGTTCGTTCTTATCTCACCCCAGATAAATCAACATCCTTCATGCTGAAAGCACAGAGCTCCTTTTGGAGGATGGAAAAGCTCTGGCATTCCTGGAGCTGCAAGGAGTTTGCATATGCACTTTGCATGTGATGGGTCTAATTCCTCCAGGTTTTCCCTCCCTGCAGGACTGCTTGCCACAGATGACAACATTTGGGAAACTTCATGGGTTTCCAAACACAGGATGCCACAATTTCTAAGTGTCAGCACCAGACGCAGCCTCTGCGCAAAAGCCTCTTGGGTTTCTGTTTTAATCAAGCTCTTCTGCATTCCTGGAAAACACGTTTCTGCTCCAAGAATAAGGGATGTATTTGCCAAATGCCCAAAGGTACAATTCAGCACTGAACTGCTGCCTGAAAGTTTTCAGCTTAACAAAATACTTCAGTAGTATGAGGAGTTCAAAAAAGAGGGCAGGACAGAAAGAAGAAATCCGGCCTTCAGTAATACACCATTTGACAGCAATAATCCTATAATACRGGACGATAAAAAGGGATGCATTCTGTAGACTGGAGTTCTGTACAGGGGATTATTATAGTCAGGAATATACATTGCTTTTTTTAAAAAAAATAAAAAAATCTAACTTGATTTGTTGCAAGTATTTAACCTGAATACCAATGCTGCTTCTGTCCTGTCCTGCACAGAGTGACATCCTGCTGCATGAGGTATTTCTTTCCAGCATGGAAGGATAATAAAGATGGGCATTTGATGATGCTGTTTTTAGCCCTACTGCTCACCCAAGGCCTTGGAGATGGCAGTTCTGGGCTATGGAGCAGTACGTGCCGGGAGACGATGCCACGGATGTCTGCAAAGACACATGTTGGATGCAAGGAAAAGAGAGCAGACCAAACAGCTCCATCAGCACTGGGTAGATCCATGGGGTCAAGCCCACACAGGTGGCAGATGCCCTCCTCTTGCTGCCAACGCAATCAGACCCTGTCCTGGTTATTATCGTGGGACTTGACTAATTTGAGGAGCCCTCGGGGAGGGCAATGGCCCAGAGTCATCCCAAGTTCACAGCTCGGATAGACCTTTCCCCAGGTGGGACATCTCAGTAATGCCTGGAAGCATCTGGTAAAAGGAGGAACTGTGTCTAGATCCCTACATCCATAGGACCAGATTCCATTTCRCTTTCCCCAACATCGTCTAGGTCACCTTTATCCTCCTCTGCAGACTCCTTGCTCTTGCTGATGTGGTTTGGAGCAGGTTTGCGGAAACTGTGCATAGAATTGAGTGGCTTTAAGCAAATCCTGGGTTGGGTGTTAGGAGTGAGCAAACGTCCTCTTTTATCTAGCACCTCAACAAGAGTAGCCTCCAAGAAGTAGTATTCATATGGAGAAGTGGTGGTTGCAACTCAGTCATCACTCTTTRGGGTAACAGAAAAGTCCAGATATTGGAAAGATGTGGTAATAAGTGTTTTTACCATGCGCTGAAGAGGGAATGAATATACACCTCCAGGATTCTGTGGTCAGCAGGGTCCTCCCTTACTCGGAGCCTGCTTGGGGWCTCTGCACAAATGACCCACAGCCTGGAAAAGCTGCGGACACCCCAGAAGGTGGGTGTAAGTCAAGAAATCATCTCCTCCTGCAGCTCCGCTTGCTGGGACTGCGCTCTCCACCAGCTCCTTTCCRATGAAATGAGAGAGCTGAGGGGAAAAAACGTCCACATTGCAGAGGGTGTTATGTGCTGAGCATCAGCAATGAGGGCAAAGCACCTCTGAAAYGGTCTCCTTCTCCCTAATAGGAAACGTCACTCCTTGCAAACGTGAAACTTCTCGCTCTCCAAAAATGTCTCTCCAGAGGGAGGATTCCTGASTGCAAGGAGCTGGAGGGATAAGCACCGGGAGCGGAGCTGGGCAAGGAGAGGTTTCTTGCTGCCCTCTTTTGGTTCCAGGTGGCTTGCACGCGTTGTGGAGAAAAACCTCAGCCTCGGAGCTGTATGAGCATCAGTAGAAGAGATGTAGGAGGGAAATGGGTGCTTGGGGGCTCAGGAGARCAGCAGGGCCTCTCCTTCCTGCAGTGGAGAACCCAGGGCCAAGCGTGATTCCACCACTGGCTGTGAGCAGACCACATTGGGAAGGCTTTGGCCGGCATTGCCTGGGCATAGGTRGATTTTCCTCTACACCAGCTATGGGGGACGTGATGCTGAGTCTCTCAAAGAGAGTTTCTCAGCTGTGTTGGGCTGCCTGGTTTCTTCTGCTGGTCCACAAGAGAAAGCGTGCCTGGGAGGCTAGGCACGGCCTAGGGAACCACTGCCCCACGAACAGCAGGACTAGTCTACACCGAAGTAACCTCTTCTCTTTCCAGCCTTCTTTCCAAAAAAGCATTGGTGATGCTTTCCACAGAGTCCTAAATTTGCCAGAAAGACAAAAAGAAAAAAAAAAAAAAAAAAAAGAAAAAGAGAGAGAAAGAGGAAACTCTGGTAGACTGGCTTGAATTTGCAAGCAATTTAGCGTAGAAAACAGTGTGAAAAACCCTGGAGATGTCAAAATATCTTATTTCTAAACGGGATGGTGGCAGCTGAGGAGGGACTCGTTACTAAAATAATTCTGAAAGAAAAGTTTTCCTCTTTTTGCTCCTGAAATGGTGTTTATTAATTTTTTGTTTTCAAAAGGTGACCTGCAGATTGTAGAGAGGGAGGCTGCTCAGTATTTCAGACTGAGTRAAACATTTAATCTGATCTAGAATTAATCATTTTGGGGGTTGGTTTCCTTTTTATTCTGGAGAAAGAAACCCTCTTTTAACAGATCCATGCGGAATTCCTTTTCTGCTTCAGTGGCAGTGGAGATTTGGCTAAAATACTGCAATATCCTGAAATGTCCCCTCTTCACCCAGCTCTGTCCCCACCCACCAGCTCCTTTCCGGTTTCAGGAAGATGCCCCATGTCCTCCAGACCAGGTTCAGCCCTTTTTAGCAAGTGAGGTGCAAGAAAGGGAGGCTTTGCATGTCCAGTGGTCCATGGTACCCCCATGGACCTTTCTCATCCCCATGAAAGCCTCCTTTGGCCTCAGCTCTCTGCAGGACACCAGTYGAGAGGGACAGTGTCACATCTGGCTGCCTCAAGAGGTTCTGGGGTCTYGAATGTTCCTGCTCTTCTGCTCTACAGAAGGAAGACATGGGCTGGTGGGGAGACATGACACCATCTAGTCTCTCTCCTTGAAGGCTGACACAGACACCAGGGCTGCATTTGGCAAGAGACAATAACCCAGAAGTGACCGCATTTTGGGTTGCCCTTCTCGGTCGTGCTGGATGGTCATGGGGAATGCAAGGCATCCAGGAGAGAAGATGATCTCAGAGGTCCTCATGTCTTCTGTCTCTGCAAGGCCTGGCTCTTCCCTAAGACTCAAGCTGAGCTCTTCCCTTTGGAGACCTCTGGGGATTCCCACCTGAGATCCATACAGGAAAACCAGCGCTGGTGGCTGCCCCAGCAGCTGAAGCAAGAATGCAGATATTTCCATGCACTAGCTTAGCCCARCTTGTCTGAAGGCAGCTGGAAAACCCTCTCTGTGCTACAGTGAAACTGTGACACTGAAGAGCTCCACATCTCTCTCTCAAACCCATCTGCCCTATTTTACATCCTTGCTTCAGGGTTAGGTAGCCACCCATGCTTGGCTTCACAGAGACAGTCTATCAGAAGAATCCATCCCGAGAGTTTCCGAAGTGTTGGAGAACATCTCAAGAGCTCTAACAATGACTAGTATAGAGCACCTTGACATCCAAGGAAACATTGTCCTGTACTCCTTGGAGGGGGGGTCAGAGCAGCTGTAGGGCACCAGGACTCAACCTGGCATTGTAGATAACTGGTAGATATGACTTGTGTCTGGTTACAATTCACCAGGTGKAACCATTGGTGGAACTCTGGTTTCCCAGCCCTAGGAGGCAAACTGTGACCGTGTGAGCCTGAAATCACCACCCTGCCCATCTCACAGACTATCATCAATGCCCAGRAGAGAGGAGCAATGTGCAGCAAGGACCCCCACCACGAGGCACCCAAACTGGGGCCAAGGGTTTGAAATCCACAAGGGGTCATTTGGGGACTCTTCTCCCCACTTCTGTTTTATAGATATCATGGATATTCACAGACGTTCAGTATTCCTGGGATTATAACAAGTTGGTCCCGAATCAGGGATATCTTGAGAGGTTTCTTGATACCTGCTGCTCCTAGCATAGAAAATCATTGTGAGATAGCATCATCTGAAGGTCTTGTATGTCCTTTTTGAAATTCTTGTCTAATAAAGACTGTGGCAGCCAAAAGACCTCTTCAGGGCTTGTTTCAGTGAGCTGTGACCAGAAATCAGCTGATCCCCGTGGACGTCAGCAGCTCTGCCTCGTGGGGTGTTTGGTGCCAGTCCTCTTCAGAAGCTCTTTGCAGAGACACCCAAAGAAAAGGATCTCCTAAAACTGGCCACAGTGCAATCCACTTCAAAAGGACATCTGCTGAGAGGCAAAAGGAACTTGAATTAACTCCTTATGTGAAATTGCATTAAACCAGACCGAGGAGACTTCAATGCTAAGTGGACCTTCAAGACCATGATTGATGCAGTTTAAATAAATCACTTGCTTCTGTGCCTCCGGGGAGTTTGCACCAGCTTTCCAAAACATCCCCATGCAGACGGCTCTCGGCACGCTGGAAGCCTCAGCATCATGAATGGGACTGCAGAAAGGAAGATGTAGCAGAGCCGAGGAGGAGAAGGAAGGGGACATCCAGCAGGGGAAACAGCAGAAGAGAGGGCAAGGAGCTGCTCCGATACAAGGAGTGGATTTGCGGGTGCCCGAGGGTCAGAGAAGGGATAAATCAGCAGTGCCCACAAGCAGGGAAATGGTTGGAAGATTGGGAAAATGTCACGGTAGGTTGACCTGTTTATTAGGAGGAAGGAAAATCCAAGAGGACGTGATGTGCTTCAGCAACTGAAAGTCAAAACACAGATGGGGAAGCAAGGGAGCGAATCAGGCAGAAGGCGAGAGAAGGTGAGAGAGATTGTGCGTATTTATTGCYCTCTTGGCTCCTGCTTTTAAGAATYGGGAGAAATGTCTGTTGATGTCCCAAAGATTGCCCTACCCCAGACCACCAAGATGTTTCATGACCATCATATCCACGTTCATAAACCCCTCTGCCTCCTCCTGTGCATCACTCTACCCTATAGGTATAGCACGGGCATGAGGTGGAGGAGATTTCTTTAACTTCTATGGTTCCCTGTAGATTACCTAACCTGGATCCAAGCTTGGAAAAAACAGGATTCAGCSTCTTCATTCCTCAGCACTTTAATGGAGTCAATGATCCCTCCAGATCCAGRCTCCTTCTGGTGCAGTGGGAGCTCAAGCGTTACCATGACAGAGATCAGYGTGAGCTCAGTGCACTGAAAAATATCCAATATTTTACTATTTTACAGGGTTTTTTTGTTGTTTGTTTGGTTTTGTTTGATTGATTTTTGCAAGGAGATAAACTGAGGCACGCAGGAAKTGGCGACACAAGATGTCAACTGCCATGTTGAAGATCTCAAAGGTGGAATCCATGTACCATCTCCTCAAGGAGACAGGAGTAGCAGAAGCACCAGGAGATGGCCCAGGAGTCCTGTTCCTATGTGCTTTATTTGATGCCACCGCGCAGTTTTTCTCTAGGGATATAGGAAATTATGGGCACTTGGCAGCTCCTCTCCCCGCTCCTCAAGGGTCTTTTCACCTGAGCAGACCAGGGCTCGGGCGGCCCCGGGTCGTCCAGCCCCTGCAGTGCCCGTCGCGGGCGCCGTGCTCGGAGCAGAGCAACGGCGGGCTGGGTTTCAGCCGTAAAACCCTGCGGCCCTTTCTCCCCTCCCTGCCCCGCCACCACGAACTGGAAGGCGCCGTGTTCAGTGCTCCCTGATGCCGATTCCACGGCGGAGACGGAAAATTCAACAATTTCAGCCTGCTGTAAATTCGGCTAAACGTATTCCACATTCCAGCTGCACGGCAGAAAGCTCCGTGCCTCCCTCCTCCTCCAACTCTCCGTTCTCCCTCTCTTCCCTTCCCTTCAGCTTAGCTCCAGCATCTCCAGTCCCTCTCCTATAGCTCGAACAGCTCCCTGCTTGCAGGGATCAGGTAGTGAGACTTGACAGAGCAGAAATATTTTTAATTTATTAAAAAAAAAAAAAAAAAAGGATGAAAGAATGATTATATCCCAAAATATATGCTGTCTTTACATTATGCACATGGGTTTATATGTATTGCATATATATACGCTATATGTATATGCAAAATTATATTTTGGGTACGTAGAATATATAATGTCCCTGAATTAAATCTAAGGACTGGTTAATCTCAGAAAACCTTGCTGCTAAGTGCAGCACTGTTAATGCACTCAATGCCTGCCCATGGATATGTGGGGCTTGGGGTGGTTCTGCAGGGGAAGCACTGCTCCCCTGATGCATGTGAGAGGGCCGATTAAGAGCCCTCCAAGCGCGTTGCCTTAACGCTGCAGCCACCAGGGATCCTTCCCGAGCTCTAGCAGAGGGATTTTCAGCCACCAAGGATCCTCGCCGAGCTGTAGCAGGGAGGTTTTATAGGCATCAAAGCACCRTTTGGGTTATAGACCACGAGCAACTGAGGCAAACTGAGAGACGCTGACCCACATTTCATCCTCTTCTTTACAGTTATGATAAGTGTTGGGAACTGGAGTTCTTTGGGGTTTGTTGTTTTTTTTCCAGTGTTTTATTTTTTAAAAGTGCTTTTCAGCAGGCTCCACTGAGCTCAGATGAGCATCACTAGAACTCGATAACTGYGCTCAAGAAAGAAGAGATAGGTCCTGCAAAGCTGCTCTTCCCAAAATGGACAGATCTCTTCCCAGACCATTGCATGGAAGAGCACCTACCTTTTCATTCCCTCATTCAACAAGAAAACACAAAAATTCAGACTCAGAAGACATACAGAATTCATCACTAGAACAAAGAGGATCCATGGACTCATTGTTTTCATTAGCTGGACATTAAATGCTCACTTGGGCTTTTGATGTTGCCTGTTCAGGGTGAGAAAATGCTCTGTGAAGCTTTGCAAAGCTGGAGCATGTCTTGGTTTGGGATCGGTCACCCTGAGAGAGAACTGTACGAGAGAAAAACCTGCTCCCAAGAGACAAGAAAACCAATCCGGTGCCTTTTCTTCCCACGTCAGGTCGCTCCATTTACCTGGTGGACTAATTTCATTGGTGGACTGGACAACTACAGAGTTCATCAACACAAGCACATGGGCTCGTTCTATCAAGTAGTTTTCCTCACTRTAAAGAAAACAATGTTCCTCCTCAGCAAACTGATTCCTCTAATAAACTTTACCGTGGATCTTGTTTTTCCACAGCCATCGATCCCACTTTTTCCTAGACAAGCTCAAGCCGTAGGAACRGGTCGTATCTTCTCCCGTGCAGCTCGTTGCTAAAGTCTGAGCCTCGGCACATCTCCCTTGGACTCTTCCAAAACATCCTCCAATATTTAGSGCTAATGTTTCACTTGCATATTAATGCCTCGGATTTTATTACCCCGCGATCATAAAAGCCCAGCTGCTGATCGCAGCCCCAGCTTGCTTTATTTTACCCTGCTGAATTCCTGGGATGAAAGCCAGGATTGCTTACTATAGCTAGCCACTCAGTTGGCTTGCAGAGACAGCCCTCTGCAGACTGTTGGCTTAACTCATTTACTCACATGAAATATTTAGCTCTGCTGCAAGCAAGCTGCTTGTTCCCCTTTGCAATGTGTCCCCCCAACTCCTGCTCTGCAGACCATCCACATCGACCTGGAGCGGGGCTCAGCCCCAGGAAGTGCCATCCAACCTCGTGGCAGAGGGTCACCAGGACCAGAAGGTCCAGGAATTTGGACAACAGGAGATATTCTCCATTGGCTGGTGTTCGTTTGGCACAGCCTTCCCGGTCATTCCCAGTCTGGATTTTAGAGTCTTCCAGTCCATGAAGCATGGAAAAGCCAGCTGAGGTAGTTTTTAGTTAACAGCATTAGTTAGTTGGATCCCCAACAGCAGATGGAGAGAGCAGCACGAAGCCGAGCATTTGACAGCAGGGCAAGCGTGCAACCACTTAACCTCCCATTCGAGTGCTAAGTTGTAATAAGCCCTTTATCCCAATCAATTCAAACTGCTACACCTGCTAATTAGCCAATTATACAAAAGCAGCCACTCGTGTTTGATTGGTTGCCAGCGGAGCTGGACAACCAGAAATGACAAGTGTTGTGTTTGCTGCCGGGGTGCAGCTGGACCACTTAGYGTGGGGCTTTGTACACGGGTGCCAAGACCCTTGTTGTAAAGTCCATCCAAGCAGAGTCACCGCAGACTCATGTGAGAGTCTGATAATGGGTTTCTGTGCAGAATAACCCCACACAAAGCTTAGAAGTTCAACTCTCAGGTCTCTTCAGTGACCAGTGATTTTCCCCCCTTAGTTACTCATGGTAGGTGATGCACTGGAGTCTTGACAGAAAGCAGGGAGGAGAAGACATTTACAGTCCAGACTTGTCCCTGTCGCCGTGAAGTGCATTAAKCCAGGCCTTGTCCCTATAAAGTGCCTGAATTCACAGGGGAGGTTTTGTCATCCTGCTGCCCCACACCCAGCGTTTATCCCCGCCATGGGTCTTCAGGTCTTGCTGGTGACCAAGAGGAGGTGGGTGATAATAACACGCCAGTGAGGAGGGGGCACCGTGTTTTCAGCCCAGCGCTCCCAAGCTATTGATCTACTCGTTCTCTTTGGGCTGGGGTTTGCTTACCCAAGAGCCAAGTGTTTGATCTACAACAACCATCCTGGCTGCCCCTGTGGTTAATGGCAGGCAGGGTCAGCATCTCCAGGAGGACAATCCAGCCCATTTTGGAGTAAGATAAGGTAACTTGCCTAAAGCAGAGGCTTTGGCTTTAGACAGGTAAAGGTGGTAGGAGGAATCTGTCCTCTGACACAGGCTACAGAGGCCCGATACAGGCCAGATATTGAAACTCCCTAATTGTCTTTTCACCCAGTTCGATTAACATCCTGGTCCCAGTGGTTCCCACAAGGCTCCTAGACGCAGAGATCAGCTCAGAGCTGSATGCGGCAGTCTCAGATGTCCCCCACATCAGTCATTCGACCCTCTTGCAGGTCTCTGAGGGACGCGGCACTTGCCCAGATCAAAGCGGAGCGGCTGAGCTGCATTGTACTGGCTCCGGGCAACGTCCTGATGTGGTAGGAGATGCTTGTGCAGCTGACTGAGGTCCAGCAGTGTGGCTGCTTGTTCGYCAGGCTGAGGCCAAACCATTGACTTCAAACAAGCCACAGGAATGAGCCGAGGAACATAGAGCTGCTACCAAACCAGGCAAGGGGGGAACATAAGACCCAGAGGCAGGCTGGCCTTGTGGTTAGGGTGTTGAGACGGGACTCAGGAGGTCTCCGTTGGATCTCTCATTCTGCCCCTGGCTTTTCAGTGTTGCTCAGAGATCCTCAAGTTAAGGAGGTGCCAACCTCCCACTAAAGCCCATGGAAACTGTGTGTCCCAAGAGGTCTGAGTCAACCTCGTCTTTCTCTCCAGCTCTACAGCTCTAAAATGGGGGTGCCCCATGGGGTCGTGTCTGTTAGTTGCCCATATCTGGAGTGAAACATGAAGGGGAAGGTCTCGTTCTCAAGGCAGAACAAGAAGCAAACAAATGGCACCCTCTGATTTCCTGACAGTTGCATAATCACTGTTTAGAGGTCTATGGGACCAAGGGTTCAAACCAGACMCCAAATCCAGGCGGGACTGAACACAGAAGCCCTGGAATAAGGCAAATGTGTTAAAGATAGGGAGCTCTTTCAACTCACTTCTTCTCTGTACCAGCATCATTTCTAACAGGCCTGTAATCTCACCGCTGTCACTGAGCATAGGAAAGCCAAAAGACCGGGTTATTTATATGAGACTTTTAAAAGAGATTACTTTCCCTCCTCTACAATCTCCCCAGCTGTCCGKGCAGCTCCAAACAGATGCTCTATAATAAGAGAGGAGGCTTTGAGTCTGGMGGGTTTGCAGAGCAGAAAGCCTGGATGTCTTTTGTTCCAATGAAAGAGCAGTGAAAAAAGCATTTCACGGAGCACCCTGCATTTTTTGCTTATGACTTTTATCAAMGAAATCGATTGTAAAAACTATATAGGAGCTGGTATATCAAGGTGATTGGGCTGTGGGTTTTTCTTTTTTGTTTGTGTGATTAAAAATACAATATTCTGCCCGTTTCTTTTGATTTTTTGGTCATCTGGAAAATTTCAAAAAGTTGTCTGGCTCAAAAAAAAGGGAGGGAGGAGGTTGTAAAGAAACAAGCATCCTACAGAGATTTCCATTTTGAGATACAAACATTTGTAGTCSAGTCCCTTGATTAGTTGCTTCATGATCTTCCTTTCCATTAGGGACTGTGACTGTCCCCTGCCTCTCTGGCCATGTCCCAGCCATCAGCTCAAGCCCAGTGTCCCTGAGGTCTCGGAGCCTTTGTATGGTCTCTGGGAGGGGATATGGGAAGGCGATCCCAAAATACAGCGAGGACAGAGAAATGAACATAAATCAGCTGTGGATCCCATTAGACCGGAGAGAAAGAGAAGGTTTTGAGCTGTCAGCGAGGGAAAGTCTGTACATCTTCYTATCAGGGATCTGGGGGCAAAAAAACCCAAAAAAGTTAGTGGTTTTTAAGATATGTTTTGATATATTTGCTCAAGGGCTCACAGGGCTTGTTGTCTTCCATGACCTCTATTCCTATGGAAGAGGAGAGCCAACTAGTCACCTCGGTCTGACATCCTGGGAATAGAGAACTAAAAAACAGCCAACACTGAGCTGATGACCAGCAAATCATCTGGGCCCAGGTAAGAAAAAGATTAATAGCTGAGTTCATTAAGATTATTTCAGCCAATATTAATTAAAGTGATGGAAGCGGAACGAGAACTTCATTGCCAGGACTTCCTCTGGCTGGTCTTGAGCACAGGGCATAAGTCTTCATAGTTCAATAYGTCTACGGTGTCTGATATGCTCTGCAGGGATTTACAAGGAATTAATTTCCTAAAGAGGACTCTGCGGCTTGACCCTTGTTGATTTAATTCTGCCATTACRCCGTATTAATAATAAATAGAGATTAAGTCAGCTTCTTCCTGCCAAAGCATCCAGCAGCCTGAAGAACGTCTGAAATTTCCAACTCCAGACAAAACTGTAGGCAAAAGAATAGCTGAAACACKCAAAAATAAGTGTTTCCTCCCTTTACCTGATATTATACACCCTTCTGCCACTGGCTCTCTACGTGYTCAATTCAATTTGCGACACAAAAACTGAGTTTTTGGCTGACTACAGGAAAAACTCAAAGCCACGTGAAACTTTCTTTCTATAGTGCTCTGCATTGCCACGAAATTACATTACCCTCCTATCGAGCACTTTACACTTGGCTAAAATGTTCTCGCTGAAGGTCATTTTTAACGCACATGTATTGATTTTATAAGAGCAACTTTTCTACTCCAATTACTGAGGGCCATCAAGGGCACACACGTTGCTTGGAACTGGTAGCCTCAAGTCATTAAAGTCAGGTGGGAAAACAGGGAACAAAATCAGCTCAGCAATCAGCAAGCCTTCTGAAAGGGAAGTGTCACAGCACGTGAAGACTTGATTTTGTRTGAAGAAAAGGAGATCCATGGGACAAACGGAAAGAAGAAGGGAAAAGATTCTTTTTGGAGCCCAGGTCAAAACRCTTGTCATAGGAGAAGATCTTGGTGAAGATGGCTACAAATCCCCTGCATGGTGCTTGATACAGAGGGTGAAGAGGGTAGGGGACCAGATCTCCTCCTTTTGGACACCCCTACGTCAGGACAAAGCATCCTTTGCCCTGTCCAGCCTCATGCTGGTATCACTCATCTGCAATGCTCTAGCTCGGCAATTTGCAGTCCAGAAGAGTAGATCAGGGCCTCCCAATCTTTAAGCAGTTGCAAATGAATAGTTTAGATGCAAATAAACTTTCAGATAGTTTAAATAGATACCGAGAAAACCAAAGGACAKCAAGCTGTCCGCTGGGGTGACTTGCATGCACACCAGCCCACACGCACACGGGGCTCATCTAATCTTCGGCAGAGCACAACTACTCTTAAAACAGAACCTAAGTCACACCAGGCTTTAGAGCTAAAGTGGCAGTTTTTCTCTCACGTGAGAGAAGAAGACATCTACAAAGGAAATAGGGGTCTCTTCTCCCCATTTTCCTACTGAAGGTAGAGCTTCATCTCCAGCCTGGCTTGTCCCTGGTATTGGAAGATGTGCAAGATGAATCCAGGCCCTGTCTTACCACGTACTCTTGGTTTCCCTCACTAGAAATTCAATTAAAGCAGCAGAAAAGGGCTTGTGCACTTTGGTTTGATTACARCCTCTTTGCACAGCTCGCTGCCTCCTCATGAGGAAAGCTATGCAAGGTTTGGGGGGGAAAAAAGACAGGACTGGGACAAGTTGTAGGTGTTTAAATTGCTCCTGCTTATCTCAGTGGGTGAGACGGTGCCTCTGGAGAGCCTTAGAGATGAATGAGCTCATGCTCAGAGCCTTGAGAGTACTTCAAGGGGCTGCCCTCTGCCTGGGCAGCCGAGCAGGAACGCGGGCTGCGGGAACACGGGGACGGCCAGGAACAGGCTGTTCAGCATCAGCAGCCCCAGCGAGCACAAACTGCCCCTGGGGACACCACGGGGGCGCCTCCACGCACCCCACGGCGAGCTGTAGCGAGCAGGGAGCTGGAGCAAGATAAATTGCCCCATTGAACTGGGGTTGGTGGCATCCCTTGGAGATGCCCAGGCGTCAGAAGCCTGTCGTGAGTCGGAGAGGAGGYGGACAGTCCCAACAGGAGGTCAGAAGCTGCTACAGCCCAAACATCTGAGCAAGGAGCCTGGGGCCACTGGCAGAGGCAGCRGGGAAGGTGGGGAGATGCCAAGCTCGCACCTGGCAGACCCAGCATGGTCCTGTCCCTTCTGAAAACCAAGGGCGCAAGGGCTGGACCAGGCTCTGCAGGAGGCTGCYGTGCTCTCAGCTCACAACGATGGTGAGATGCAGGCAAGGAGCTCACAGCGGCCACGCRTCCAGACAGAACAACAGGCAAACTGATGAGCGTTTGAGACACTGCTTGGGAGGGATGGAGAGGAGCATCTAGACACGTCCAGGACCATCTGGGATGTCAGAGAGTGTCTGGGGTTGGACCAGATCTCCTAAAGAGGTCCCTTCCAATCTGAATTATTGAGTGAATCTGTCCTGCCTAGCTTGCAAGCACCATCCAGAGAAGGAGCCTGCAGTGGTCCCTTATATGAGCACACTGTGGAGGTCTCAAATACCCACAGGCATCTCAGAGGCATCAGATGTCTACAGGTGGGCATGTGAATCATGCCCCACACCTCCTCTGTGGTCCAAGCCTATGTCATGGACTTAGTCCCTAGGGAGTCCGGGACGTTCCTGAGGATGCAATAGCCCTATTCCAAATAACGCAATTGACTAAATGATTCAAGTATCTCTGACCCAATGGCCCGGGTCACTTCTCAAGGGACACACTCCACTGCTGACCACCTGCCTCTATGTGCAGGAAAACCACAATATCCAGGGAGGGGTGGTTGACACGGAGCAGAAAGTAAGCCCTGGTAGACATAAAAAGAGGAAGGTGGAGAGGACTGGGGGAGCTGAACAGAAAAAAGTACTCCAGCAGGGTATTCATTGGGGTGGAACATGAAAGAAAATATGGGGGAAAATGGGAAAAATCAGGTTCCTCCTTGTGAAAAGAGAGTGAAATAGWTATGCAGAATGTTAGAGAGGGTTTCTTCTAGTCTGGGCACTGCCTGAGTGTACCAGCCTTGATGGAAGCTTATTTGGGCTAAGAAAGCCAATCAGAGAAGAAACACCCCACCTCTAAAAACCTTAAAGCAAGAGGGAGACAGACACCAAAACCCGTGATTTCCAGGCTTATTCCTACCAGGGGCAGTAAAAACCCCATGAATGCTGATACTGACCAAGACCTCCCGGCGTTACCAGCTCAGCCATTGGGGCTCTCTGGAACGAGTCTCCTGGTCTCCTGGTTCTTTGAAAGCTTTGACCTTCGCTGTAGAAGCTTTAGGGATTCATCGAGCTGGAGCAACAGGGCATGCCTGCAGCCAGCAGCTACAATCCTGGAAGACCTCAATATCCATCCTGTGCTGTAGGTGAGGTGAAATGAAATTRTCATAATTCTGGGGGCGTGTGAGCCTTCCAGAGAGAGTCAACCCCGCTCCCCTGCAAAGCCACCTAGGTCTCCCTCTCAGACAACTCGGCTCATCCATAGGTCTGTGCCTCAGAGACTGGGGTTCACCAGCTGGCACCCAGGCCAGGACCTTATCCATCGAGCACCTTTTGCTCCTATTACATCAAAGGCTTCTTCTCCTCCCTACCTCATCCTCACCAGCCCCAAGCATCTCAGCCTGAACCTCCAAGCCTAGCAGGWTCCCTCACCTCCTCTCAACCTTGTTTCACATCTCATCCTGCAGCCTCAKCCCCTTCCTTCCACTGCATCATGGTCCTGAAGGAGCCAGAAGCAAGGAGGAAGGTTATTTTGGCATGAAAGGGGACTCTRGGCTTTGTGGTCGCTTTCTACCCCGAACGATGGTGAGGTACAGTTTGCTCCATGGCTTGTTCAACCTCACCTTCAACTCTTGCCTTCTCACTGCTGAAAAGTTAAGCTAAAGCAGAAGACTGCAGCTCATCTCATCTCAGGAGCCACATCCCAAACTGCCTTGCAGCTCTTCTGGGACTCTGAGCATAAGGTTTCCGTCCATTGCAATGCAGCTAGCTCTGGAATCTTCTGCTTCTCCAGGATACACAAAGTGACTGTGGGGAGGCGGGAAATTAAGCTGAAATAAATAAATTAAAGCCAGCAGGAGGGGATTGGCATGCTGTTTGAATTAGTGCGCAGGGTAATTGTAAACAACTGGGGAAATGTGCCTTAAATTAATTTTTAGGACCTAATGGGATTTTGCTTGGACTATAGTCAAGAATGAAAAGACTCCAACGGCAAAACAAGGCACTTTGCATAAATTAGCAGTTATGACATTAGCAGAGCTGGCTTTTTGGCTGCCAACTAGAGGACGCGTGCGTATGCGCACGCCTGCAAGAAGGACTCGAGAGTCATTTTGTTTATTCCCTAGCGCCTGTTTAGAGAGGCTACGACGGGGAGAGTCTGGACACAGGCTCTTAGAGCCGGCACTTCTAGGTCCTGCCTGTAACGCAGCCACAGGGGGATGTGCGGGGAGGAGAGGAGACTCGGCAACCTCTTTGCGTTTCCATTTCTACAACAAGGCTGACGTTATTCCTGTGGAAAGAGGGGTTTCGAACGGTTTGACACCCACCAACAGAACAGCTTCGCTAAAGAAGGGAGGGGGCATTTTAGGAAGGGAAGGGGGTCTTAGATGGCAACCACAGAGCCCAAGAGAACAATAAGGATGGTCTTTAGAATTAGCCTTTGGCCAAAGACCTAAAAACTCACCCTGGAAAGCACAGATTTGTTAAACCTACTGTAAGATGCAGGTTTGCCTTTTGGTTTTGGTTTGGGCCCTCTGCATTTTGCCTCCTGTAGCAGTGAAGTCTTTGCACCCTTTTTGCACACCTTTGCACCCCATTTTTGGGGTCAATCTCCAGCATTCCTCATGGTTATGCTCTGTGAAGGTCCCTCTTAAACCTCCATTCAAAATGTAGTGCCACAGAAAGCACCAAACTCTTTTAAATGCTGATTATGGAAGAAAACTGGTCTTTACTTGGGAAATCTCATTTTTTCACTACCACCTTATATTATCTCAAAGAGTTGAGCTGAACGAGATAGCTCCCCATCCCTGGTCGTCCCAGCATGAAACCACCATCAACCCCTTGAGAACTGAGGAGAAACAGTCAGTGGCTTTTACCGAAGTTATTCTCAAGGAAAAGTCCAGAAATWAAATCCTGGTCCAAAAAATTAAAATGACAAAATAAGTCTATCATAGAAAGTAGTCCATGAACTTGGGCAAGACAAGGGATGACTTTCTGCCTTCGTAACAAGGAGAGGTTAGGGTAGATGCCCAAATATCTTTGAAAGTGCTTTGAACTGGTCATTTTAGCAGTTCCCTGAAAATCACCCACAGCCAGAAGCTAAATCCCCACACAGCCTGAAAGCAGCAAAAAGAAATTGTATCTGGAGTCCATAAAGGCTCCAGCAATTCCCAGTTTCTCCCAATCTTGGCTATTTCACCACATAAGAAAATGGCAATGCCTGTTCATCAAAAAAAAAAAAAAAATGGAGCTTTCGCTTTAACTCATTTCACATTCATTAAATGTGTATTTAMAGCAAGCTTGCTCTTAGGTTAGTTTACCTTCCACCCCAGCTCTCGCACTGCTTGGAAATGGGATCCAGATGGGCAACATTTCGGAGTTTAATTCAAACCTCATTAAAACAGAAAGAAGATTTTTTTTTTCCCATGGATTTCCAGAGGCTCTGGCCTCCGTATCGCCCTGCAGCGAGATGCCTGGCKGCCGTCTCCACCTCGGAAACGCCAACAGTGATCAAAAAGCTGCGAGAAGGTTGATCTTCTTCCTGGTTTTATTTTCTCCACACAAAACCAGATTCGTGTCCTCACTGGAGGCAATCAAACCACTTGCATTTGCTCCTTGGGGCATGTGAGCGTTCGGGCTCTTTCTTCTGACGGTCTTGAAGGACCTTCATCAGCCAAACTCCTACTGATCTCAGCAAGGCTTGGCCAGCACACGCGTGGGCGTTTGCATGGGACGCATAAAACTGCCTTTCTGCACGAGCTCCATCGTATTCGGAGAAGCCAGCCAGATTATTTAACCTTAACATGGGACCATCTGTCCCACTTCTGCCAGTCTTGAGCAACGGTACCTCCAAAAATCCCTGGCCGGCGTAGAAAGAAAAGCACTTAACGCTATTTCAGGCCTCCTCGAGACTTTCATGCAGTTCCATTAATAAACGCTCTGGGCTGCCTCCTTGGCACGCTTTGGTCGTGGCTCCAATGGAAAACAGCTGGAGAGCTTCTCTTTTGCTTCCATCCGAGTGTTGACAGGCATGGGAAGCTCCCTCTCCTTACATCTCCACGCGGCGCGTTGGCCAAAAGGCCCCGGCGCTCCGAGGGGGCTCCGTGCCACGYGGGGAGAGGGACAGGTCCTCAAGAAGATGTGCACATTAGCTGTTCTTCAGCTCGCTGAAGGACAAAGCCCCAGGAGCCCCAATGCCTCAAGCCAGCGCCTTGCCGAACATCAAGCTGCGAGCCCTTCTGCCAAGTGTTCCCAAGACACGAACCGCCCTCCGCTTACAAACATGCCGTAATTCTCCATTAAATAMGGATGAACAGCAAGTCCTTCGCTCTCGTTTTTTTAATTTTTGTCATTATTTTASTGAACAATAGGTCAAACGCCTGCAGCCAGGCAGTTGTGACCGAAACGCTCTTGCAAAGAAAGATCACGTCGAACCTTTGCTGATGGTGTTAGGTGGAAAGATCTCACACAATCTTCGATTTTCCACGCTTCTTCAGCTACCCCAGATAAAAGTCATTAAGAATAATAGGGTTTTACTATTATTAGTTCCATTTACAATATCCAAATGCCTGCAAGATGTTGGTTTACTTAATACAGCTTCATTTGCCACCAATATCGTCCATGAAGAACTGTGGTAGGTTGGCCCCTTGTTGAAAACTGTTTTTTTGCTGAGCATTTTCTGCTCTCTAACAATAACCTAATAAATTCAGCAGGCATTTTATTAAARCTCTAGAAGCATTTTTCTTGCAAATATCATAATATGAAGGAAAAAAATATATCACACAAAGATTGAAGTGCTTCCTGGCCCTCTTATATAACCAAATATTTAAAAGGGAGAGCAGTCCGTAAATGACAAGATGGAAAGCGCTGTTTAGGAACTTTCTGGCTGGGCCAAGTGAAGTGGATTTTTTGTTCTCCTTAGTAGAGTTTTTCTACCAAAGAGAAGTATTTTTTTTTTGCATATATATATTTCTAGGATTTTATTCTGAGCTGTCGGATTTTGTGTGATATAAAGATTTTAGTCACTGAAAAAAGCTCAGCAAAACACAAGCAAAAAAAAAGTCTAATTTGTAGGTTCACGTCCCAAAAAAAGCCTGTCCAGACACCGCAAAAAGTTCATGGATGAGTCCAGGMATGACTTGGGGTTTGAGAGACTTCCTTCAAAAGCAGAGATAGCTAAAATGAACACAGTTCTCATGTCAACACAGCTCAAAGTACATGTCCCTGTATGGACCTACCAGTATTGATGGACCTCATGCAGACTGCTCCGTGCTGCTCTGTGACTGATTTCACTGCAACGTGGGGAAAATGAGGGGTTCAAGGAGCTCTTCAACACATGCAGACGTAGCTGCTGGAAGGACTCCATGCCTGATTCCAACCTAAAGGAGGGAGATTGAATATATGGAAAGGCCAAGGAGAGAAGGAGAGGAAATCAAGGAGAGGAAGACCACATCTTCCAGGAAAGGGACGACCATTTCTCTCMTTCCAGCAACTCATGATTCCATGAGAACGGTCCATTTTTCTTTAAATGGGAGTCCAGCTTTCAAGGTTTGACGGGGAAAGCTGAAGGCTCAAAACAAGGAGGCAGAGAGCACATGGGAACTTGTTCAAAACRTGGTGTGCCCATCTCGTGTCTCCACGTGGAGTGGAGGGTTCGAGGTCGTTGTACTGAACAGGGCTGCATTCAAACTTAGCCACAGACTTCAAAATCCCAAAGAAAGGAGTTCTGCAAAGGAGGGCAAAGGGGAATGGATTTCTTGGGGTCCACATTTTGCTAAATCCCTCCCACCTGAAGACCTTGAACATCTCCATACAGCTGTTAAACTCACAGATATTATCTCAGCTAAAGAAATGCTCGTGAGATACAAGCATAACTCTATTCCCTTATGCTGCATCCTCCTGGTTCTTGCCTAACCTGCTTCCCAAGATCTCACGGGGAACCAGCAGCCATAGCAAACTGAGCAATCAGGTGAGTGCTCTCGTTTTGGTGGGTTTGCTCCACTCTCAGGCCCTTAGGTCATGCAACCGGGTCAGCACCTTAGGCAAGGACATTGTGGGCAAGGACTTCATCATCCTGGGTGACGTTTGTGCCTCTTCTAAGCTCAGAAGCTCAGAAGAAGCTGARAAGCTGGTGACAGAGCCCTGGACCAGGCTGCCCAGAGAGGTGGTGGAATCTCCTTCTCTGGAGATCTTCAAAACCCGCCTGGACATCACCCTGTGCCACATGCTCTAGGGGACCCTGCGTGTGCAGGGGGTTGGACTAGATGACCTCTACAGGTCCCTTCCAACCTTCCATTCTATGATTCTATGATTCAGCCCAGCTGACGGATGCCTTGGGGGACATAGTTGTGACTCCACACTCCTGGCCCATCACAGCTTGCAAAGCTGCAACATGGCCTCAAACCCACCGGTGTCCCCTGAAGGGACACTGTCCTCCCCAGGGAGGCAGGAGCAATCCTGGGCATAGGGGTTTGGATGTGCAAGTGTCCTCCCTGCCTCAGTGTGAGGCAGTGACTTTCTTCCTTATTCTTACCAATGGAAACCAAGCTTCTTGTGCAACTCCAGGAAGGGCAGCTTGGGAGCAAACCCATCACCGCCCCCACTACAATATTCAAGACAAAAAGTCACAAAAGTTGGTGAGAGCAAGAACCACCTTGTAGACATCATCCACCACCTCATCCATCCCTTTCTCCAGGCCACATTGCTCAAGGAGAGGGAAAGGAAGAAGAAAATTTGATGCCAGCTGCAAAAGCAGAGTTGGATTCCCACTAATGCAYCTCAGTCCTGACTCGTGACCCTTCCCTATCCAGCCCACATGTTGCACTTGTAGAGACTTCTCATGGTAGCACATCCCAGTAGGGCTTTCCTGCAAAGCCCTGCGTACGCACCTACCCTCGGCTCCGGTCACTGAAATGCCTTGAAACACCTTAAAAACATGGCTGGCATCKCGGCAGTGGGTGACGGAGAGAGGCCCAGTGGCTGGCAGAGGCCAATCACTTCATCCTCCTTCCTCAACCACGCTCTGATGCCTGWATATCCTTCAGCAACAGCCTTAAGGGCAGCTGAAATCAGCAGGACTTGCTGCGTTCCTGTAAGCATGGCCCAACAGACCATAGTGGAGCTGGTACTGGATGGTACCAGCTCCATACGGCAAGGATGGAGCTGGTAACTCAGCAAACAGCTGCCAGTTCTCCTGGCCACAGGTTAAATCCATAGAAATAGAGCCCGGGGGCAGACTTACGTGTTAACACACTTGGTAGAACAGGCTTTAGGCGCTCTTGAAGGTATCAAGACACTGCGAGACACCTGAAGACCTTCAGAGAGCTCATCACTCCTCGCCCTGCGGCGGGTGTCACTCCGCCTGCAGTGCTCATTACACTGGTATCTGTCCTGCTCCTAAAAGCCTCCAAAAGCTGAAAAACCTGTCRTTTGCAGAGGACCATGTGTCTACAGAAGGTCCTGGGTCCCATCTGCCAGCCCTACCTGGAGCACCTCCAATGGCCCCGGGAAGTATCTAAGCATCTCCAAAGCATCTGGAAGGTTTAAGAAACAGAATCCCCCCCTATAGCTTCTGCTCTGCTTTTGAAGATTATATTGCAGAAAGACCAAAAAAAAAAAGCAAAATTGTATTTTGAAGACCCAGACACCTGCTGGGTCATGACGACAGCCCAGAAGAGGAATTTTTCTTTCCTTTACCAGAAGSAACGATGCTCCTCACTCTCCATTGAGTTCAGCTCATGGAGTATCCCACAGAAGCTCTTGCCTTAGGAAAAGTCTGGTCCTCACAGGGGTTTTTCAGCAGCTGTCAGAAACRGGGCCTTCCTTTTCATGTTGCTCTAACATCTGGGCCCTGGAAAGCCTCGCCGCGCCTGCTGGCGGGGACCCGGAGGGCTGGGGATGCGGGATGACGCCACCCGAGCCCCAGCAGGTAGGACCCTGGGATCTGCTGGCTCAGGGCTCTCGCGGCAGCGCGCTTGGCTCCGTGCTTGGCCTCACCAGGGCCGCTGCTGCTCCGCGGCACGCAGCCCTCCAAGGCTCCTGCAAAGTCTGTCCCGCCCCGCTGTGGTTCACTCCCACCAAGCACATCACATGCGAACGCCCTTTTCTTTTCATGAAACGAGCAGCGGGGTGTCAAGGCTCCTCTTGGTCCAGACTCAACTGCTCAGGCGCTCGTCAACGCTGGAACACCAGGAGCACAGAAGTGCATCCAGTTAACAGATGCAGGAGGTGGCATTTCCAACCAGAGGGGAAGAAACAAAACAAATCTTTATAAGGCCATTGTGCTGGCTGAGGATGAACCACAACAAGYGGCCAGGAGAGTCCTGCTGGGACATATTTTACGCTGCTGTCAGTTTTGTGGCATATCAGTGCTTTCTACGCTTGCCGATAAAAGGCAATGTAGCAGTCACGCTCCAAATCCACCAAAGAAAAACAGACCAGGGTGCCCACCCAAGGCATTACAGAGGAGGTTGGGAGAGCAGCAGCAGACGGTATTTGGAAAAGAGGAGCCAGCTTTGCCCRACATGAGACAGAGTAAGGAGCGTGCAAGCGTGGAGATGGCAGGAATAGAAGAAGACTCAGGTTGGGTGGCCCTTTGCATGGTGACAGAAGGGTTCATGTCCAGAAAATGGGAATTTTTCTGTTTTCCATCTGTTCCTGGGGCAAATCACCAAGGCGGATAGCCCAAAGCCTCCTCAGCCCCTTACCCACCTGCCCAGCTTGCTCCTACCCTCCAGAGCCATCTTTGATGCATGTCAAGAGTTCAAAAGCGAGTTGATATCACAGCTCCACCAACAAGCACTAGCTGCATCGGAGCTTTGGACCCTTGGCATCACTCACACCTCAGGATGCTCCATCATTGACAAGAACGTAGACTTCGGGCGTGGAGGAGCTCTCGTTAGATGGTTGCTATTGAGAGCAGCTGACCTGACCTCTCTCACTGGTCCCTCAACATCGCAAACAAGGCCCAGTGCCCTCCACAACCAGCATCAAGAATCTAGAAATGTAGGTTGGAGTCCAGGGAGGAGCAGACYAACCCAAGGAGCCCATGGTCTGACACAAAATAGGAAAATTACGTACACAGGACTTCGCTGCCAACCAGTAGCATGGGAGGAGAGAGAGTCTCCACGTCTCAATTCCAAGACCCAGCCTTGTCCATCAGGTCACAAGACACATAGAGAGCAAAYTCATCACGAGGAAGATCTACACCTTTGTTTCCCCATCGTTTAACCAGCAATAATAACTAAGAAGGATGTTGGCTGGTCCYGTCCAAAGACAGGAGTGTTCTGAAGGGCTGCCAGGCCTGGTACCCCAACAGAGGTGAGCTCTGGGCACCCAATTTCGACCCATAGCAAGGCTGAGCCTGTAGGCACACACAAGACCTATATGCAACACACATATACATCTATATAGGGCCAAGAAAACAGGTCTTCATGGGCCTCATGGTCATTTTCTCACCTCTTCTGGGTCCAACCTCGTCTTGCTCAGAGAGCRCTCTTGGTGGAGATGGAGGTGGTCCTTGGCTACAGGGATTGGTTGGGTCAAGCAGCACTGTCCACACATGGAGGAAATTGTACGTGGGGCTGGGTAGGCTCAAGAGAGTTAGTGCAAATTCGCTCAAGTTTCAAATTTCATCAAAAGTGACGGCCTAAACCACATTAACCCCCAAATCCTGCCCACAATTTTAAGGAGTCTTAACTTGATTTGTGAAACTCGCATCTCAACCGACGGAGTTAAAACAGATTCAGACCTCTTTTATTCAGAGGRCTCGTCCAACCAGAGACATTAGGGGAAATTAATCCGAATTAACATCCACAGCAGATTAGTTCAAMTGCATTAAAGCTCCTGTGAGGACATTCTTATTCAGAACTCAAGTGGCTTAATTTAATTGAGCTAAATTCACTTCCAAAGTCTACAGTAAGCTTGCAGGCAGTAAATCAAGGCACACTTAATTATGCAAACGGGGCCAGTGCTGCCCAGGGCAGTGAGCTGATTCAGTCCACAGTCCAAGCAGAGGTCGTTTCTCAAGGGTTTTGGGTGGCCCGGGTGTGAGATAAGACTGCAAACTACTGCTACAATCTCAGGTGTCTTCTGCTCAGTGGTCTTCATCCATCGCATGTTGTGAGGGCCTTTGAGTGCTTTGCATCAGCTCCGCATGACCTGGAGCCCAAGGGCCTTAACCCGAACAAGATGTCCCCAAATAAGACACAGAAAGAGGGCAGAACAAATGGGAATACCCTGAGAAATCAAAGCATGTTCCCCCTCAGCAGCTGATTGCCTCCAGGAGGRCCACAGGTTGGAGTCCGGTTCCTTCATCTCTGGCCAAGACGGTGGCTCCTTTTGGAAGAGCAGCTCTCTTGAAGATTCATCCATGTGTCCCAAGGCTTAGGGCATCCATCTCTGCTCCCAGAGCACCCTTAGGGAACCTCCTTCACCTCTCAAACGCAGCCCCAAGTTGAGATGTTCTACAAAGGGAGGAATTCACAGGAAGATGGGACAAAAGCGGTTGCTTAAAGGGTCCTTCTTGGCACACGATGCCAACGGGAGCAACACACAGAATTATCATCAGAGGAGCCCGAGCCATGGGATCCTTCTCCTTTCCTCCGTGTCTCGGTCACATCAGACTCCCTTTGAAAGTCCTAATCCCTCACAGCCTCGGGGCACCACGCATGAAACAGGAGTTCAAARAGGGCTTCCAAAAAAGGGACAAGTCTCCAAAGAAAACCACAGAGCAAAAGGCGGGGGGTTACAGAAAGGAATGGGAAACACACACAGAATGCCTTTAATAAAGAGCACAAGTGCACGGCACAAGTGAAGGAGCAAGGGATGCACCTGACGACCAGCGGGACCTCATCTATCTGGCAGGACATTCCCGATTCAGCAACTCATTTACCACCAATGCACCCAAGATCRGGACCTGCCTGTGCTTTAGGGTATAAGGCACGGAGAAGGGGATAGCAGAGTCCACAGCAGAGACACTTTTTGTTCTCTTTTTTCTTTTTTTTTCCCTGTTTCTTAGGATATAGAGGAGAAAGAACCGAGTTTCCCGAGTCATAGGAAAGATCTACAGCTGTTTCCGTAATGACTTTGAGGTACGACTTGCAGTCCAGTGGGAAACAAAACGCAGAATAATAGATAGTGCCAAGGAAGACCTAACATGTAAATCAGACAAGAACTGCTTAATTATTTCAGGAAAAAAATGCTCCTAGGGAGGGTAATACTCAATAGATGTGGTGCCCTTAACCAGACAGGGCTGTCTTGGATGTTCCGGCCTGGAAACTGGTGGCATGATGTGACCTCACCCCATCCCTTCGTAAGACAAGACTGGATGTCACATCTGATCAGGAGCAAGACCAATAGACCAATTCAACCCAAAAAGCAGCAAAAATCAGTGTTTTTTTGGGGGCAGGCGTCGGGTTTACGACCCATTAGTAAGCGCAGAATGTATTGCCCTAAAATACATTGCACAGCAGCTCAGGTGACACTGCACGAATCGACTCTGTGTTCACTCCTCCTGGCACGGGGCATCGCCCGGTGCCCACAGCACTGTTTAATTAAGCTGGTGCAATTATCCCCACTTTCCAGCCTCTCCTCGTGGATACTGGCACTAGCCTCTCGGCACAAGGTCAGCATATGCCAGGTGACAGTCACTGCTGGTTTTCRGGGGAAATAGTAAACCAGATGCTTAAAATACTCACGCAAACCCGCGCTGGGTCGGCCGTGCAAGATACAGCCTCGTCGTTCCATGGAGAAGGATGCGTTCTGCTGAGAATACTCAGCTTTCCCCGAGCCCTCGTCCTGCTGCCACTGCCACGTCCAAGTTGTGCCTCGAGGGAGGCGGTTCTGCCGAGCCTGGGACGCGGCCGTTTTGCACCAGTTTCTGCAGATTTTGTCTCACCAAGGTCGGGGGCCCCGCCAACCCTTGCGGCAGGAGGTGCAAGGAACCRAAGCATTGCTTGAACCTCCTGTAGTGATAATATGCCTTAGGTTTGAAACCGGTTTCCCCAGTGCTCCCTGGCTACGACTAAATGGCTTCCAGAAACGGCCCAACCTAAATGAGGCGCCTTGACAAGGATGAGTTTTGGCCTTTTGCAGACCATAACGGGTGCCCGTCTGCTTCCCGGTGGCATTTTGATGGGCCTGGCAGGCTTCTCGCTTTCCTCTTCGTTTCACCTTGCAGAGAACTTTGCATTTGCTTTGGTTCAAAGGAAAGAATTCAGAATCATGACATTTCCCACAAAATGGGGGAAAAAAAACCCTGCTTCCTACCCACTTCTATTCCTTAGAYGCGAAAGAGCACTAGATGGTGACCTGATTCCCAGTTTCAAAAACTGTGGAGGTGGAAAGGCTCTGGTTTTGTTGKTTTTTTCCCCATCACTCGTGCAAATTCCTGATGCGGGATGTGACAACCTCAATGAGCCTCTTGGGCTGCAAACGTTCACTATCCATGGYAAAAAGTGACCTCCAGGACCTCGCCTTTGTCCTGCCGTGGAGCAGAGATGGAGCCAGAAGCTCCCAGGACGTGAACCCCCAAGTGMTGAGGCTGCCCCCTCATCACATCAACCAAGAGCAGCTCCAGCAGCACCCAAGGTATCTCGGCAAGCCCAAGAACCAGSGGAGCAGCTTTAAAATCACTCCCTGTTTGCTCTTCCCTTTGGTCCCGGCTCCTGCTGCTTCTCACTCAACCTCAAGGCGAAATTCACATCCAAGTTCTTGGAGGCCGGGCCAGCGTGGTGGGATCAYGTTCATGGAGTTGATGAGAAAGCTGCACGGGCAACAGCTTTGCTGAGCTGCACGCAAAGCCTGGGGCACSCTGGGCCTCCAGACACTCCTGTGGGAGCTGCCAAAGGTGCCAWGGAAGGGAATATCGGGTCCTTGAAGGCAACTCAGGAAGACCATGAGAAGGGGGCAGGACAAGAGAAACGGGAAGACGTAACCCAGGAMCAGAGCAGGTTCCAGGAGGGGAAGTGGAGAGAGTGGCTGGATTCGCAGAGGGCATCGCCAAGACTCAAGCACTACTGAAACAGAGCAAAGGTTTGCAAATAAGAAGAGAAAATAATACATTACTTTAATGCTATAAAGCTAACCACCACCAACTAGCAAATAAACACCAAGGAATGTTCCAGGGTAGCCAACTTGAATCCAATGTGGGAAACACATTGGGGGAAACACACAGGGGAAACCCTGTGACGACTGGGGAGAATTAAGGCATCCCCAAGCTGGGCACCCATCTAGGGACCCTCGCTCTGGCCTTGCACGAGTGCAGGGCACAACCAGACCCCGGGGCTGCATCGCCCCCGTGGGCCTCCCGAGCCGGGTCCCGTCTCCCCGATCCCCGCCTGCATCTGAGCCTCGTTGGTTTTCCTTCCGTGCATACATACATATATGTTTAGATCTATACAGCCCATAAAATATTGAGTCGTGGTGGCAGCAGGAGGAGCCTGGGCTGCTACATTTCACTGTACTAAGACACGTGCTCCATTCCGGATCCGGGATGCTGGAAATACTTGGGTTTGGGTCCTGCTCTTTCAGGGTCTCCATCTCAGAAACCCAGTTTTCCTGCAGGCCTGGGCGWCGTGTGGGGCAACAAAGAGAACAGGGTGAGGCTGAAACTGCCCCCAGGCCATGGGCAGCGCCCGTGCCCAGCCTCTGGACTCACACCAGGGCCCTTGGAGCGATGCTGGGAGCCCTCTTAGACACCAGGGCCCCAATCCCATGCCGGGACCGTGGTCCCGTGCTGGGACATTGATCCCACCTCGGGATCTCACGGCCATCCTAGGACTCTGGTCCTGCCTTGGGATCTCAATCCTAAACAGGCACCCAGCTCCCGTTCCAGGTCCCCTGTCCCACATCAAGACCCAAGTCCTGCATTAGGATCCCCTCCTTGCCAGGACATCAGTCCCACGCTAAAGCCACGTCCCTACCATGATCCTGGTCCCACGCCAGGATCCCAGCCTGCAGCTCRGACCTTGTCCCGCCTCAGGATCCCAGTCCCATGCAGGGACCGTGGTCCCAGGCCAAGGCCCCAGCCCCACAGCACAACGTGGGTCCCGTGCCAGGACCAAGGACCRGAGCAGAGGCCCGTCCTGCGCCTCCTGCATCGTATGGGTCTCCCCAGCTGGCCAGTTAATAGGCAGAAAAGCGGTTCCTGGTTGTAACCACCAAGGAAGGTCGTCCCCTACTCCCGGTAGGTATTTGGAGCCAACCTGGTTCGGGTCACCACCTCCCAACCGCTCCGAGCAGCCGCTTCCCCTCCCGGCTTGCCGGGATTTGTCCCCCCTCACTCAGTTAGGGAAGAAATAAAATACTCCAAATAAGCTCCAAAATAGAAAGGTCAAACGTTTCTTTGTGCGTGGATGGAGGCACCCGAGGTGGGATCTGTCCGCGGATGGAGGAAGGGGCAGGAATGGATGGACACCAGGGGGAAGGCTCAGCCGGCCGGGCGGCATCCGCAGGGTCCAGGCACCGGAGCCGGGCGGCATCCGCAGGGTCCAGGCGCCGGAGCGAACGGGCCGCGAGCTCGGGTTCCTGCACGGAGATTTGGTGACATCTACAGGGCGTTTCACCGAGGCCATGGCTCTGCTGGGGACGCTGCAGCCCCTGCACAGAACAGGAGAGCTCCGGCCCCAGCTGGTAAACAACCTGGTCGTTTTTATGGACCCCTTGGAATGCAGGTGCTGCAGGCAGGCGGCACCGCAGGGATCTGCCGTCCCAGGGAGCCGGAGCRAGGAATTCGAGGCTCGGGGCCCGTCGCTTCACCAGCCCCCATCAGCAGCCCTCGCATCTGAGTGTGGGCCCAGGGTTCCCTGGAAAGGGGACGGAGGAGCTCGTCCTAGAGACCCTCTCCAGGCATAACGAGGAAAAGAAGGTGCCCAGGACTGGTCAGCGTGGATTCGCCAAGGGGAAGGCGTGTTTGAACCCGGTAGCCCTCTGCGATGGGTGCCTGGCCGGCTGGGCGATGGGAGAGCCGTGG
>PTEX01000170.1:134543-157748 GCA_003342815.1 Eudromia elegans | reverse complement strand
AGAATTTCCCCCTGGAAGCCCTTTCCACCCAGCAGCTCCTGTTGCGYGAGGAAGAGGCTGAGGTGCCCCAGGCAGAGCCCATCCTGCAGGCAGGTCACCAATGAGCAGTGAAAATGACCCCAAAATATCCCGCCGTTTGGTTGTGCTTCCAACCCAGGTGGTATCTGGAGGGTTTTCCAATTAGAARCGGAGCCCAGAAGGAGCCCGTGGCCATCCAGCAGTGATGGGGACACGCAGCGGGGCTGCCCCTGAGTGCAAAGCAGTGGCCAAGCTCYGCAGGACCGTGGGCAGAACCGGGASCGCTCCAGGGGACCCCTTCCTCCAGCAGCTCCTCTCATCAGGCTCTTAACACGCAGCAGTATGCGTGGTGTTGACAGCAGCAGCTRTTTTCATGGCAGGTTTCTGCGCTCAACACTGCTGCCAGGTCTGAACACAGCAGCTCTTTTCCTCTGGGGCCAAAGGGTTTCCCAGGCAAATGCAGGAGGGTTCGGGAGCCCACATGGTCCCTGCTAGAGCAGCACCACGGTCAAGCCAGCGTGGGCCTGGCCAAGGTACCCAACCTGCAAGACCTCAGGGCTCCCCCCAGCAAAATCAGGACACCCAGGGGTGAGGGACCAGGGGATGCAGCAGCCTCAAGTTCCTCCACCTCTGCACAGACAGAACAAATGACGGTTTCTACCTCTGGGGGACCATTTTATTATGAAAATAACTCTTACAACTAAACTGTTGTTTATAAAACACATCACACAGCCTGAAGGACCTGGAGACTTGAGGGAACAGAACAAACCACACATTAGTGGGACCACAGAGGTCCTCAAGAGGTCCTGAGGGTCACCGCCAGCCCAGCTGCTCTGTACGTGGGACGTTGGCATCCTTGCTGGCACCTTTTGCTCTGGTTTTCCTTGCTCAAGGTCCRGACAATCTAGGTTCGAGCTAACGTGGGTGTCTGCCCTGCTCCCATGGGCGCCTGCTGGCAGTGAGACTGGTCCCAAGAAGGTACCTCCGAAATGCTCTTCACACGCCAGGCACCAYCTCAGAGGGTCTGGCCCTCTCCTCCAGGCACGCCAGGGCTCCCTGGGTTGCTGCCGCCACCGCGCCGCAGCAGCAGCAGCAGCAGGTGCCAACGCGGCGGGCGCTGCAGGGCCCGTGGCCAGGCTGCCGCGCGGCGCCTCAGTCCGAGTCGCTGCCGTCCTGCTTCGCCGAGCCCACCGCCGACGCCAGCTGCTCCTCCTGGCCTTTCAACCGCTCCCCTGCAAGGCGGAACACAGCAGCTGCTCACGGGGAGGTTAACGGTGCCGAGGAACCCACGGGGCACGGTGGAGGAGCCCATGGGCCTCTCAATCCCGCCACCCACCAGCAGCGTCCCCGCTGGAAAGGCTCCTGCTGCTACGGGGACAAACGTGATGGCCCCCAACTGCCCCGGCCACATCCCACCAGGAGGGAGCTCCCTCTGTGGATGCAAAGCCAGAGAGGCTCCCTTGCCCTTTYGGGAAGTGGCCCAAGCTCCAGGAGAGGAGGAGAATCAACCTCTGCCCGCTCCCTGTCCTGCCCGAGAGCTCCCGACRAGGGCTCTGTGTAATCCCTCGGGAACGACGGGCAGCGCTCCACGCCATTCCCGCAGCACCACCACGCACGTATCAGCTCAGCGATGGCTCTCTGCGTCCTCTTCTCCAGCTTTTCCAGCTTCTTGGCTACATCTCGCTTTAAATCCCTGCGCAGGAGAACAGAAAGGTCACAAATCCTCCTGCAGACACCRGCAGGAACGCGGGGACCCCGTTACACCGTCCATAGAGGGGCAGACCAACCCCTCCATCGTCATACGAAGGGC
Organism: Eudromia elegans; assembly: GCA_003342815.1. Classification (NCBI taxonomy): domain Eukaryota; kingdom Metazoa; phylum Chordata; class Aves; order Tinamiformes; family Tinamidae; genus Eudromia; species Eudromia elegans. The sequence goes on along the minus strand of PTEX01000170.1, from coordinate 155,920 downwards.
ACGGGCAGTGTGTCTAACGCAGCCCAGCTGCTCTGTTGGGGGACAGCTCATGGGCAAATGAACCCGGTGAACGGAGCATCCCTGGCCACCATGGTGACAAGCACCCCGAAGGAAACTGTGGCATCGCTAGGTGTAAGTAAGATGGGAAAGTGCAGAACAGCCCCTTGCCTTGCACCCCCCTCGGTGGCAGGACTGGCCTTCCCATGTCCTRCCCTCCAGCCCACCCGCCACCGTTCCCGGAGACGGTGGCACAAGCGGGCACGCTCCGCTCCCGGGAAGGGCCCCGCGGGCACTCACCAGTCCGGCTTCCTGGGCGCCAGGTTGGTCAGGTCCTAGGGAAGAGCAGAGACACCCAGTGAGAGGCGCAGGCCCCGGGGACGCGGCGCCGGGCGGCTCCCCRTGTACCTACCACCTCATCGATGATGGGCTCCGGCTTGGCGGCCTCCAGCTGCTCCTTCACCTTGTCTTCCACTAGATGGGGGAACAGGACCAGCATCAGAGCAGGGCACTGCAGCGGGATCCGCGTGGGACAGGGAAGCCCCTGGGAGGGCTTCAGGAAAGCCTTGGGAGCACAACAGGATCGCACAGAGTGGCTCCCGCGTCCCTCCTGCCCCGGGGCCAGCCTCAAACCAGCTGCAAGTGACACCAAACCAGCCAGCAAACGCGTGCTGGGTTCACACAGCAGCGCRGAGCACGCGGCAAGGCCGGGCTCTGCACTTCTTCCCGGGAAGCAGCCTGGCATCTTCCCGAAGGGGCTGCGCTCCCGTCGGCACCCACAGCCACATGGAGGAGGAGGCAGCTCCTCGCCCACAGCAGCGTGTTAGTTTTGAGCTCCCTGGTGTGGCTGTCTTGCCTCATCCACAGAAATCAGGATTGCAAGAGGCTAAAACAGGCCCTGATCTGACCCARCCTGCTCTGGCACTTCAGGTAGAGAGCTGGGACTGCAGCAAGAAGAGACCAACCCACAGGTACCAACTTAGCAGTCCTGGGTTCTCACTCCTCCATCGTGGTCCTGGAGGCTTCAACGTGTCCCACACAGACGGATGGTGAGACAACAGGGGACGAGGCTYGTGTTGCTCCAGACCCGGGAACTGCATCTAAGGGGCAGCGCAGCTCCCGAGAGGGTCTGGGTTTTACTGCAAACAGCCAAAAAGGCTGTTCCCAATTCCCAGCCACATGTGGGCGAAGAATAGCAGGAAGYTTGAAACTCCGACAGAAGGATAAAGAAACCTCCCTGTCAGCATTCCCTCCCGCAGGCGCTTCGCCACCAGGCACAGCCTTGTTAGTGAGGCCAACCTAAAGAGATCTATCCCAGGAGGACTTAATCCTTCCAGACGAAGGCAACGCCCCCGCTTTGCCTCCCTTTCCGAGGTGCGCAGAGGTTTAGCGTTGCAAGGAGCCGCCCGCATGGCCCGGCCTCGCAGTAATGCTTGTTCAAAGGCACTCAAAGCAAAGGGCCAAGCGGCGTGCAGCTCCACTCGCGGGCGGCGCAGCCCCTCCGCGCAGCCACACGCCCCGCTGAGCAACGCGGGCTGTGCTGGGCCCGGGCGACGCCAGCACGGGTGCAACCCCCTCTCAGGAACAGGGAGATGGGGGAGCCGCGGCGGCAGAGCGAGGAGGAGGCTCCAGGGCACGGCGGGGGCTGCTCCGCCGCGGGCGGCAGCTCCAAAGGGCGCTGAGAACTTCCAAGCGCAGGCTCAGAGGGAGCTCCCGCGCCCCGTTCTCGCTGTCCCAGCTCCGTCGTGTCCAGCGCGGCAGCTCCCACCCACCTGARACCGGCTTGGCCTGCGGCATCTTCCTCTTCTTCAGCTCCTCGTCCTCGGGTTCATAGTTYCTCAGCCTGAGCTCCCTGGAAGGAAGGGGAAGAGCACAAAGCGGTGAGAGGCAACCAGAGCCAAGAGGGAACAACCTGCGGCTAGACCTGAGCTCCGACCTCCAGCCCCGCTCCCTTTCAGGCCCAGCCTAACCAGCCTCCCCGGACAGATGGGGAGATGCTCCATTAGGAGGGGGTGACTTCCCAGCTGGGATCGCTACGCACATTGGGGCCTTTCTTTGCAACAGGATGTCACCTTTTGCCATGGGGACAGAGAGGAGCAATAGTGCCGAAAGAAGCGCCACAAACACAGCAGGYTGGGGCCAAAAAGACCCCAGGAGTCTCTGTGGGACAGATGGGGCAAAGTCCACCCACCAGCTCAGGGTGAAAGACAGAGAAGCAGCTCCCAGAGCTGTTTCGGGAAGGGCTCCAAGCAGGGGCGCGGCGTACAGCAGCTCGCAGGGGAGGAAGAAAGCAGGTTCTGCAGCAAGCGGGTGGCGGAGCCGGCGGTGACCGTGAGGCCGARGACACCCAGAAATTCCTCCATCCGCCACCTCCCGCCGGGGGGGCCGGGAAGCGGCCCCGCCCTGGGCGCAGGCCCGCGCTCCTCCGCACGCCAGGTCTCACCCTGTTCCTGCTCCGTCCCTCGCTAATAATTCGGGCCTCGATTCAACACCACAGACCAGAGAACTTCAGCTGCCAGCGGGGGCATTTCCAAAAGCAGAGCCTTAAAGCCAAGGTGCCAGGATCCTGCCTGACTCCCACTGCTTTGGCACCAGGGGCTCCCTTTTTTATTTTCTTTCCTTTCCCCCTCCTCTCTTTTTCTCTTTTTTTTCTTAATATYGTGTGCATCCAGTCCTGGCGGTGCATGACACTTAACATGAATCATTTCAGCCCCCAGCGCAGAGCCAGGCGATCCCAACCCCTCTCCGTCCCCTTCCACGGTGCCGTCCTGGCTCGTCGGGACACAAAGCCATCCCTGAGCCAGGTCCACAAGCTGCCTCTGCTTCCAAAGGGTCCAATTATTTTTCCAATGTCTCTGGGCACGAGTGCACAAACCGGCCTTATTTTGTGGTTTCGTGAGTAGCCTCCGCTTTGGGGGATTTTGCTGCTGCATTGGAGGAAAAGGAAGCAACTCACTGATCCCCAGGCCTGCTGGAGACGTGTCAATGAGTTTAAAAGCCCCACGTGCCTCTTGGCCAGGGCTGCTGCAGGTGGGAACAGCCGTGAGACAAGAGCAGAAGCTCCCCGGGCACCTGGCGCCGTTTGGGTCCCACGGCCCCTTTCGCATCCTTAYTAAAKTCACACACAAAACTGCATTGGGAGYAGGGAGAGAAAGAACAAATCAAAAATTGGTCCTTTYAGTTAACCATTGGGTTTGAGAGCAGCTCCCACAGCTTCCTCAAGGAGCACAGAGGCCTCCTGCGAACAGGAGCTGTTGCCTTCATCCCTCCTCCTCTTCTCTCCAGGACTGGGGCTGCAAAGGTGGCCAGCGAGACTCCCCGCATAGATCTTGCAAGAGTTAAAAAACCCAAGTATGTATTTATGTATCTATACCTAGTTCTTATAGTTTCTTAAATATATGGTTTTTAATACCTATGTACATGTGCATGCAATAGATTATGTGCGCACACACACACACACACACACACACACACACACACACAGAGATGTATCCGTGGAACAAGACGCTGCGGCTCCTCCTCCCCGGGAGCGGGTTAAACAGAGTTCAGGTGTCAGCGGTTCCTCTCGCACCGCGTTCCACAGAGACAGCCCGGAGCCCTTCCCAGGCGATGAATTATCGCCGCTCCCACACCAACGGCAGCGAGGGCGGCTGCTGGCACGGGGCGGCGCGGAGGAGCCGGCGCACGGAGCACAGCGTCCCGGGGAGGACGGGCAGGGCCGGCCCACCGCGAGCTGCAAGGACACGGGCTCTTCTGGACGATGGTCTGCCCAAAAGCAGCGTCCTCCGGCTCCTTCTCCCCAGCTCGCTTCAGCCTGAGGAAGATGGGGGGGGTTGGGGATGGAGGAGCTTCAGGAGGCACCGCAGGGCTCCGAGCTCCCTCATCCCACCCCAGGACACCAATGCAGCAAGGACGGTCGGTACCGCCTTGCTGGGACCCCCTCATCCTCATCTTCATCCTCAGCTGCCTCTCCAGGGTCACCCAGTCCCCAGCAGCTCCTGAAAGACCAGCAAGGAGCAACTGGTTCCTCCTTTTAGGGAGCTGGTCAAGGACAGCTCAGATCTGCTTGTCCTCACAAGCCCAGAGCATCTGGCGAGGGATGGAAGGGAGAGGAGCAGGATGGCTGGAAACAGCCCCGCACGCAGAGCACGTGCAGTAGGGGAAGAGTGCCAGACAAGGCACCCGAGGTGGATTCTGCTTCACTCCTCAAGGGCTTCACGGACTGACACTGTGTTCCGATTAATGAACGATGCTCCCAGTCTCTGGACGAAGCATCAGCAGGCTGAGGTCCCTTCCAAAGCTCCGGAGAAGAAACACCATCTGGTTTGAGGATTTACTGCCCTTCGACCTTCTCGAGCTGCTGCAGAGCCCCTGTTTTAAAAGACTTTGTTTTTTGTGACAGCCACTTCAGCTTGCTCCAAACCAAACGTCCTGGACAATGATTTCCACATTGCCCTTTAAAAGAGAGACCCGCACGAGGCTTCAYTTCATCTCTCCGCCTCTCCAAAATTCACTCCTTCCTGGGTGGTCCCGGGAAGCCGCACTCAAACATGGAAAAAGTTACTGTGAGAGGAGACACGGGGGAGGTCCCGAGTCCTCCGAGGAGCAGCGGAGCGGTGGCCTCTTCCCTGCTCCAGGACGTATCCCGTGAAGGCAGGAGAAGGGCTGGAGGACCAAGGACCACAGAGCAGGGGACTTCAGCACCGAGGCACGAGGGCTGCTGAGGCTTCCCAGTTTCAGTCATTGGGAGGGTGCAGGGCCATCTGCTCTCTCCTGAAGACCTCCCCAAGGCAGGCAGGGAGCAGCTTCTGCAGAAGGGCTTTGAGGGCAACTGGTGCCCTGAGGTCTCCCAACCTCCTCGAGGTTGCTTGAGCTTCCTCCTTTACGCCACATCCTCTCCATTCATGCCGTAAAGCAGCTCTGAAGAYACTTGGACGTGGACCTGCCCCTTGGTGACCTCAGATCTGCAGCAAGTGTGATCCCTGTGCACCTCAACAGCCAACAAAGCCCTGCTGAGCTCCTCAGCCTGCCCAGGGCACCTTTGGGACTCCAGGGCATTGGGGCAGGCGGCAGCAGCTCCTGATGAGCASGAACCAGCAGGCTCAAGCCCCTGTGAAGGGCTGGGCACCTCCCTGGGTTTCCTGGGGACACAGGGGGAAGGTGCTGCTGATAAAAGTCATCATTACACCAGGCACCAAGTTCCACCCCACCATGAACACTGATGTCCCCCRTATCAGAGCATGTCTTTAGTTCTTGGGAGCAAAGAAAGCAGAGCTCGACAGGCGCTATCCCTGCTCCTGGCTTGGATCTCCCACCGGAGCAAACCCAGCAGCAGGCGGATGGGTCGCCGCAGGCAGYGGGGAAAAGCCTCAAGCTCCAGCTTTTCTCTTCCCTGCTCTGTTCTCCTCCCTCTCCGCACCCTCCCGTGCATTTCTATTTACATTCAGGGCATTCCTGGCRAGCTTAGCGTGCACAGAGCCCAACTTCAAAGCCCAACGTCTCCCCCGTCGCCGCCGCAGCCAGAGGTGCCCGGGGCTGCAAATCCCCRGAGGCGACGGCGCCTTTTCCCGAGCGGAGCGGGGCGGAAGGGCCGAAGTCCATCCCCACCCTGCCGGCCGCAGCTCGCAAAGGAGCCGGCGCGGGAGGGAGTTCCTGGTCGGCGGGTTAAGCGGAGCTCAAAAACAAACAAGCAGAGAAGCCCCACGAGCTCGCAGCAGTTCAGCTCCGTGGAGAGGGGGTGATTAGAGAGACCCGGCGCTGACATTGCGGCGAGGGTATCGCACGGAGGCCCCGTCAGCACTYGGTGCCGCGGCGGTACCGTGCGGCACGGGAGAGATAAAAAGCCAGGAACAAAAAGGGGCCGGGAGGCGGGTGGCGCAAACAGGAAGCCGCCCAAACCGGCACGGCGGCAGCGAGAGTTATAAAAGCGGCGCCCGYCGAGCTGTTGCTGCACGGTGTGAAACAGACCAGCTCTGCAGGTCCAGAAAAGGAGAATTTAAGAAGAAAACCAGTATTTTCATGGCATCCTGGGGCACATTAAAGCCCCGCGACTGATTTCAGACGCAGAAAAAGGACATCCAACAAGTGGGAAGCAGCAAAGCGGCCTGGCCATAAAGCGCAGGAGCCCTCGGGCCGGGTTTGTGACTCACAGGGATCGGGTGGCAGCCGAGCACCCTTTATTCATTATTCATGGTACCTGAGACACTGGCTGGCACGGCGGCTCCAGCCCAGACCTCATCCCTCTTCTGGTGCAAGCCTCCTCGAGGGAGTCCATAGAACAACTTTGAGTCACCCCTATGGGTCTCAAAAACTGCTCCTGAGCCAAACCGGGCAACTCGGGGGAGCGGGGGCAGCTTCTGCCCGGAGAAACTCCCCWGGAGGAGCAGGATGGGGAACGTGGGGGTGGCGAGGGGCTCGTCCCCCTCTCCTCCACCATGGGTGGCTCACGGCAGCACCGAGGACACACGTCCCCTGTAGAGGAGGCTGCCACCAGCTACAGCAGGAGATCGWGTCCTGCAATTCCAGGCCGAGCCTCAACCCTCCATCCTTTCCAAAGGCCGCCTGGCACTCACCCCTCCAGTCCTGGTCACAGCTGCACATTTCATGTCACCGACACCAAGAGATTCAATTGACACACACGCAGACTTATGCATGTTGGAATCCCAGGAAAGATCCGAATTAGCAAACAAGAGGGCAGCCCTGGAATAATACATCCGTGGGGGACAAGTGGGAATAAATAATTAATTACTTGTGCTTGATAGGCTCCTCTTCCTCATCTTCTCTGAGCAGTTTTTCACCGTCCTTACCCTGGAAGAGAGAAAAGCGGATCCGTGAGGCCTGGGCCTTTCTGGAAATCACCAGCAGCAAATTAATCCCTGAGCAGGCACCTTCCCGGAGTGCGACACACATCCCCACACTGCTTGGGATCGCCTTTAAACGCCACTGCAAGGCAGCCCGTTTTCCCTTTCTCCTTGGGGGCAACCACATCTCTGAGCATGGTACCTCACTGCTGGTAACCGCATCCACACAGATGGCAACATGCCACGACGCCCCGATACCCCTATCCCACCCAGGAACGCAGCCTGGGGACAGCAAAATGAAACGCTCCTGGTGGGGACAGAGCAAAACGAGATGGGCACGGCCGCCACAGGCACCTCCACCGTGTCCCATTCTGCAGGGACGARCACCGAGACCGAATCCTGCACTCCAGGGGACGGGAGAAGAGGCAGATACTGTTATTTTGTTTGTAGCTCACTTCAGTCAAGATACATCAGTTGTTAAATCTCCTTGCAAAACGTCCCGCGGTTGAACAAAGCACTCGGCACCGAACACATCCGTGCTTGTTTAGCCATGTAAAAAGGACCGAGGTGCCCAGAACTATTTGCCAGCAAACCCTATTTCCAGCCCCTGAAAGGATRGGGACGGTTCCCCAGGGCTGGCTTACGGGGCCTTTCTCGAGTACCTGACTTTAACCCAGGTTGCACAACAGCGTTTTAAGAAGCAGGTGACGTGCAAGCAGCGCCGAGGCAGGAAACAGCTCAGCTGCGGTTCAGATCATCTTGCTCTTTGCTCTTGCTAGAACTTTATCTGGGGCGGTTATAAGCAAGCTAAGAGAAAAAACACAGGGTAAAAAACATCCACATTTAGCTGTGGCTGTTCTTCCCATGACAAGACTGTATTTCTTGCACTGGCCCCAATTTTTTTTTTGTCTGGATAACCTGAAATAATTTGATGCAAGTTGCCTATCACCCCCCTAGAGCCTTAGCCCCAAAGTCTCCCTCTGCCAGGCAGGCTCTGCAGTTTAGTGCCCACTGGCACCCAAATCTCTTCCAAAGCCCTGCTGATGGTGCTGGAAGGGACAAATAAACACATAAACTCAAAGGCACCACRACTGACGTGGTACAAAAAGCCCCACAGTATTTTCAACCCAACGTTTCTTCTCTGTTGCAGCTCCCCTGGAAATACCCTCTTGGATGGCCASGCCACCCTTGGGGCACTTGGGGACGGGTGCCAGAGTCTCCTTTGGGATATGCCGAGCTGGAAAGAGCAGGAAATGGTCCCTTCASGGGCAAAGGACGGAGGATGCAGGTTAACAAGGCTACAAAATGAAACGTCTGAAGCTGGGCTCCCATGAGAGAATTAACGCTGGTTCCCCGTTTGCAGCATGCTCCGTAAACAAGATTTCGGTTTCGGGAGCGTGGTGGCTGAAACCAGAGCAAGTCACAGGGCAGAGGCGGCACGTGCTGAACGGGCCGCAACCCCCAGCGGTGCCAGGAACGGTCCCAGCTCYGCAAAGAAGCCGTTTGTCACCAATTCCCCTAAATAAAACAGCCTGAGCAGGGGCTGGCAGGGCGTCCGTGAAGCCGCAGGGCCGGAGCGCTGCTCCGTTTCCGCTTGCAGGAGGAGAGCTCCGSGTCTCGCCCTCCTCCTCCTCCCCCTGCTCACCGCGAGGGCTTCCTGCCTCAGACGTGCACGAGCTCAGAAGAGGCAGAGGCAAAAGATAAGAGCGGTTGCGCTAGAGCTGCAGGGAAGGAGCCGTCCCGACTTGCTCAATAACACACACTCGAGGCCCCAAAGCTGGGCGGTTTTGCACCAGAGTGTCACAGGACCGGCGCAAGGCTTGGGAGAACAGCCCTCCTCACGGGGGATCTCAAAACCATCATCATTGACCAGCATGGAGAGGGTCCCAAACACTCRGCTTGTCTTAGGGCTTCATCTCTTGTCTCTTTCCAATCATCTGTCCACGCTGGACTTCTCCAGTCACCCAATAGCTCACTCTTGGCTCCACCAAGCACCTCGGAACAGCAGCAACGTCCTTGGGGTTCCCCGCTTCGTTTGGCCTTCTGGACTCAAGACCTGGCCCTCATCACCCTCGTCAGACTGCCCCGCGCAACGGCCCTGTCACGACGTGCATTTCCACAGCGCAGGGAAGGGAGCATCGCAGCCCAAGGCGGCGCTTGGGCAGCTCCCGGGTCACCCGCCGAAGGCTCAGGTTCCCATTGCTTCCCACGGGTGCACGGCCASAACTCAACTCTTCCCGCTTTTCGGTTCAGCTTCCTCTTCTCACATGTGAAAAAGAACAGGTCTAATGCCACAGCAGGAGCCCAAAATAACCCTCTTGCTATTCTGCTCTCGCGCTAGCGATTCCTCGTCTCCTCCCGCGGCGAGGCGTTTATTGCTGCTGTAACTCATACAACCAGCTCTGCTCTACGAGACCGTTTGCCAACGAGCAGCAGAGTCCTTCCCATCCTTCTGTCTCCTGGAAGCAGACRGCCTAGACATAAATTGTGCATGTGGAAAAGCTCGCTTGCTTCTRGGCTCCTGCTGCTTAATTCTCAAACATCTCAGCTGGCAAAGAGGTCGGGGATGAGGAGAGTCTCAACTGCTGCCTGCTTGAGGCACGCGTCCAAGAAGATTTGCATCACGCTGCGCAAGGAAGGGAGTCAACCTGCAACACCTGCAAGGCCCTTAGCGAGCTTGGGAGGGGATCAGGTAAAAGCCTACGTCCTCGGCCAAGCGTATTCAGGGAGCTGCACGTCATCTGCAACGTTGCAAAACGCGGGCCGCGAGCCAGGTYATCTGGTTGGCAGCGCTGCGCTGGTTGAGTTGCTCCCAGGCAGCACCCAGTAGAGAAGAACATATTCATCCAMACATCATTCAGTCAAGGTGGACAGCACAACTAAGCCCTAACACATATCAGGAGGGTAGCGAAGAGGGGGGCTGCTGAAGCACCACAAGGTAGAGGAACAGGCCCAGGTACCAGCAAGACGAGTGCCTACTCTGGTGCATACAGATAATATACTAAAAACMGTCCCCTGGGATTCCCATGCCTTATCCTGACTTCCTGCTGGGATCCTGCCCAGGTTGTCACTTTGCATCGCATCCTAAGCCTGAAAGTCAAAAGGGTTGTTCCAACCATCTAGTCTGACTAATGGAAGCACTGGAGATCTGGGAAGTCTCTCCCAGCGATCCCTACATGCGGCCCATTCACACGGGAGTGGAGCCTCATCTCCCAAGAAAAGCCAAAGGAGACAAYCTGGTCCTGATGGCAGCAGATGGAGGATTCATTCCACTAGCAGCTTGGCTCGAGACCTGCACAATGACACTGTTTGCTTCCAGCTGTTGGTTCCTATCACCGTCTGCTATTAAAGAGTGTGTCCGTAGCTGACGCCTTCAATGGACGAGGATACCTRGGCAGCCACCAGGACGAGAGCCCTCACAGCACAGGCTGGAGAAACCGCTGGGATGAACTGCCAGAATCAGGCACGGAGGGTCGCTCTCCTCATCCACACACTGATCATAGAAGACGTCTTAAAACGATGACGTTGGAGCAGCAGCGAGGGGCTCACCCGGTCACGGGAGGTGCAGAAGAGCCGTATCCGCCCCATTTTGTGCACAAACCCAGGATTCTGCAGTGGCCTTTTCATCTCGTGACTCCCAAAGGGCTCTGCTACCCCGCGCTCCCCTGGCCTTGGGGCTCTGAGTCACCTGGCCACGAGGAAGCGGAAAGTTCACCCGCACGTTTCCAAATGACTGATGGAAACACTGGGTGCACAGGCCCCACAAACACTTCCGATGGGTGACGATTCTCYGTGGAGACCTCTAAGCTCCGGGTCACCTTGTCAGGCCCTTCAGCTGCTTTCTTAGTGGCAACCTTAGTGCTCTCATTTTTAGCCAGCCCCTTGTGCAATAAGAAGCTTTCCCTAAAGCACATTCAYGTGCCAAGGGTTACGCTGCCTCTTCCTTGCTCTTAGGAGAACATTGATTTGCAATTTGTTAAGGTTTTACTCAACACTGACTGACAGCCTAAGTGGCATCACTCAAGTCACTCCTCTTACCTTTAACAGGGGTATTTTAGTCACACCCTTCCAGCCCTTTGGAAATGATCCAGTAATCAGGAAAGATTAAATCAAAACGCAGCGGGCAAACAGCCTCTTCAACTGATTATTTTAGGATTCTGGGGTGCAAATTACCTATGAATGCTGATTGTAAGTGTTTTTGCTAGATGTTGAACATCCTCTCATGGCTCTTGGCCTGGAAAGGAGCTCGTCATCCCCTATGACACCGGGACATCACTTCTATCCAAACACACCTTAAGAATCCAAGCTCATCTTTGGTGCTCTCTTCCTCTCCAACATCTTCTGAAGATTTCTGTCTGAAGAACTGTCTGCCCTCTGATCAGAACTGGCCTCTACCCAAAGCAGCAATTACCAAATTGAGATGTTTGGACCATCTACATCCGTTCCTCCACGGCTTGAGTGATGCTGCTCCTTCGAACCCCCTTGGCTGCTGCACGCTGGGATTAAATGCAACCCAGCCATGCAGAGCAATCCATCAATCCCAAAAAGCCAGCAAAATAACCCAAGTCTCCTCTTCCCAGGAATTAATACCAWCTTATTGTCCTGGGGCAACGGTTGGAATACTAATGATCCCCTTATCTTCCATTAAGGTTTAGAGGATGGTCGTGCTACCAGATAATTGCTTCTTTGGCCAAATAAGTGCCTCTTATTGAGGAAGCAGAAAGAAACATGCTCCAAAGCTCCATCCTGTGCCTTTGTACTTACTGCTTTGCGAGATTTACATCCAGATGCCCTTGAAGCTTGGCAAGGAGCACGATGTGCAGCCCTGCTCCCATCTCTCCACTTCTGGGGGATGTTCTTGGCAGCCCCAAGAAGGCCAAGAAAACCGAGAACCGTGAAATGTCTCTTTACAGCTTTGAGTAACTGCAGGTTCCTACCGGCAATAATAAAACACGTCTTAAAAGCAGCCCAGATTTAATCCTATTAAAAGAAGCCAAAAAATGAAGAATGAGTTGTAAAATTTTACAGCAAGAAGTTCTGAACTTAAAAATATCACTAAAGATGAACCCGAGACTCACTAGCATTTCCCAACAACCTATTTGGAAGTCATTTGCTCACTGCAACCCTTGCGATAATTGTACAAAAACCTGATTTTTAAGAGCCTGAGCGTCTGTGTCCCTGCTGCCTTTTTCCTTAYTGAAGTCATAATCCTGGTTCAGTCACCGCTGGTTGCTATGGAAATGGTTAAATCGGAGATTGAACAGGGCGACTTCAGGGAAGAAAGCAACCCAAGGAGCAAAACAGCCTCCAAAAATYAAACACCTTTGTTTTCGCGTCAGGGCCTCCAAACAATCACTTTACATCTGCAGAATGGCAGATATCTTTCAAGCTCTTCCAACTGCGTTGTTTGTAAGCGAACACACGTATTTCTTCAGACAATCCTAAATAATTGCAAAATAGAGGTGTTTGCCACTTTTAAATCCACCTGTTCTTGTGGTTTTCAGGAGCTGCCTGTTTGCACTACCAACACTGCAGTTAGACAGCAAGGACTGGTGCACGTGACCAGCAAAAACACCAGCTTCTTAATGCAGAAACTACAGTGAAAACAGGCAAGTTTCAATTAGATGCAGAAAGTCTGAGGGGAGGAAACAGATAGTTCTGGGCAGGAAGAAGATGACASTGCAAAGTCCAAGCCCTGTTTCAGGTCCTGGAGGGCTAGAAGATCCATGAACAGACTTCTCTCATTCAATCCAGGAGAAACATCACCTCTCCCTTCCAAGCAAGGCACTGTCAAAGCAAAAATCAGCTCAAAAGCGAGTGGAAGGTTTTACGCCCTCACTGCTTCTTTCTTAAATCAGAATAATTCCTTCCTACCGCACAGGAGAGGAACAAACCCCCAGAACCCAAGCCAAGGAGCCACCAGAGAGTGGGACAATATTCGCTACGTTGGGAAAGGTTTTCCTGGAGGGTGGCAGGGAAGACGGGGCCACGCTGGCTCGCTGGGTTTTAGGAGCAGCTAAGTGGGTTAATCTGCCACCTCCGCAGCTCGGGGACAAAAGCAGAAACAAAACCGAGGGCCTCGCACGGTTTCACTTCTCATCGGGGCGGGTAAAGGAGCGACTACAACCGGCCTTGTGTTTACGCACAAAGACCTTGCTGAAGGGTGAAACGGGCGCCGAAGCCAGGAGCCTGCGCGCACGGGGCTTCTCCAGCACCGTATTTATTTAAAAGAAAGAAAGAAAGAAAGAAAGAAAAACACACAGGTTAGATAAACTACCAGGGGGAGTTTCGCAAGCGCAAGGCCTGCCTTCGCCGGCGCTAATTAAGCGGTGCCGCTCGGGTGCGAGACGGCCCCGACGCTGCATTTTTCAGAGCTGACGATTAACCTATTTTTTCCGCCCTCTATTTTTCCCCTCTTCRTGAATTACACAAAAAAGCCCGTTGAAAAGCAACGCCAAGCGGCCGGGCAGCAACGCGGGCGCAGCTCCCTGGCCAGGGAGTTTTTTCTTCCCTTTGGCATTTGACTCTGCTCCTGTAGGCAGAAAGATCCCGGGAAACTCCTGGGCTTGCAGAGACGCTCAGGTCCTTCTCCTCTCCCTCGCTATCCAGACAACCTGCTTGGAGCCTACCAGTGAGACCGACGTTAAAGAAAACACCTCTGTGACTAAGAGCAACCATGGGCTTACATAGCTGAACACTCACATTATTTCAGCAGCAACAGTTTAATTCCCTGTCCATGAAATTAGGGGAGTGGAAAGCTCCAAGACGGACRTCCAGGAGGCGAAGGGAATACAGATCTGGCAAGTAACTCCTCTCCATCCATCTTTGTCCAGAGAGGGACAACAGGGACAGCCCCAAGAAGGGKTAACAGCACCGAGCTGCCACAAGGCACCGACTTTCCTTGCAGGATTCGGATGAAAACTCAGCACGGGGGATGCATTATTTTGSGGGAAGAACAAGAATTTTCACACCAGCTTCAGCACGTGGAGGTTCAGCCCCTCTCCGGGTAACTGCAAAAGAACCAAGATCTGCTCCTGGCTTGGGGACCTCAAGCTCAGACCCGTTTCAGACTTACACAAGGGCCAAATATGAGACTCACTTTTGCACAAAACGCCTCTCCAGCTGGACCAAGCGGCACTGCACGGCCACGCTTTGTGCCTGCAGCCCTGTCACACCATTCCCTATGGAAAATTGAGATCTCCCTTCCTGCAAACCGTAACCTGCCTCCTTATCTCCCGAGCTGGCACAGCAGGAACACAACCACGTCGTCCACAGGCTTCCCCCTCAAGCACTGCACCTAAAACTTATTACTTTCTTAATAAGCCCCCTGTAAAACAAGCCCAGAGCAGGCACTTTATTCTCACGGTAATAACTTTACTGCATTCTTGTTACCACAGCAACTGTCTYCTCAGCCGCTTTGCGCTTCGCTTGCGGGAACGCACTTTGCTGCAAGCAAATAGGAAAAACAACTAAGAGGAAAACGGCACCGGAGGCCCGGCCGCCACGCTCGAGCACCGAGCCGTGTCACTGCGTCCAGAGTCCAGCAGGACCTGCAGGGTCGAGACCTTCGCAGAGGGAAAGGTTCCTCGCCCGAGGCGGGACGGTGCCGTGCACACCGAGCAAGGGAGGGAGGCGGCACCGCGGTCCTCCTCCTCCCTGGGGAGGGCAAGGCCTTGGCGGCTGCGAACCAAGAATGCGACATCAGAGGGGAACAAAAGCTTGGGTTTGGGCCAAAGCCCTGTTTCCAGTCTGGTGGAAACCCAGGGAAGCAACGGGGCAGGTGGAAACCCTTCCTCCTTGCCCCAAGCRCTCAAGATCACACAGTCCTGCCCCAAAATCTCCTGTGTCATCGCTTACCAACCGCTGTTTGAGGCATTTCAGCAGAAATAGCCTTGCGGCTATTACGTTCCTCAGGTTATTGCGTGAGATGTCCGGCCATAAATATACATGGAATATCCGTGCACTACACGGTCTATTTATAATTGCAAATGCTAAATACTGCTTTCAAATCAAGCTTGCAAGGAGCCCTTTTTCCATGCAAACGCTGCAGAAAGTGCTGCAAGCGAGGAAACCAAGGCAAGGCTACCAGAAAGCAAATGGGAACCCCGACCCGGGCACTACAGCTCAAGAGCCCCACGTGCATTCATATTATACACAAAATACTGAAACGTGTGAGCACGAGTACTTCCCTAGAAACCAAAAACACAACCATCTGCTTCACTCCTGTGCAAATGCAGGTACTGCTGACAAAAGATGCCTCGGAAGCCGCTTTGCGCTTCCCCTCGCTGCTGTGCCGCTCTCGTAGCGGTGAAGGGGGATTGCTGCTCATTCTTTGGCCAGTTTGCTATTTCCTAGGGTTATTTTTACACCACRAATAGGTGGCTGTCACACACCAGGGCCTCGCCATGGGGAGAGGGGATCCCACGTCTCCCACACGCGCCCTGGGCCTTTTCTTTCACCCGATTTCCAGATCTGTGGATGCAGCRCTGGATCCCTTTCCTTTCCAGGCAAGAAATCAACCACTACAAATAAGGTGCTTTAGAGAACTCTCTTCAAACCATTTTCTTGTGACAGAAAAGATGAGCAAGCAGAAAGACAGCATCAGTTTGCAGCATCTTCTCTTTGCCGCTAGCACTTTTCCAAGCACAAAAGTCTCCAAGCAGCCCCAAAGCGCCCGAATTTTTAGCAGCACAACCTAGGATTTAAGGCCAGAACTAACACCATTTTCTCCACAGACCAAGGGGCGTTCCTGCTGTTTCTTTACAGAGCCGCAGGAATAACCTGCAGCCACAACAAGCAGCGGTTGTGGGCACCAAGCCACGGGTGCCCCAAGAGATTCAGGAGCAGCAGCAGCACTAAAGGTAGAAATAACTAACGTGTCTCTGGATACGCAGCTCGGGATGCTCACGGGAGCGTGTCTGAGGTTCCCATCCACGGCGCTTCTCCGGTTCAAAGCTCCTTCTTCCARCTGAAATACATTACCCTTGAAACGTCCGCGCTTCACCCCAGACGAGCTGAACGGGAGGGTGATTTGCATTTGCTGTATTTATGGAACTAAAGGGAATTAAGAAAACAATGTCAAGCCCTAGTTAAAAATAAATTTWAAAAAAGAAAAAAAAGCTACTGGGAGTTGCCAAACCTGAACAAAGAAAAAGAGCTTTTAAAGCTTCAAAAACACAATCTGAAAGGCGTTCAAACACTTGCATGGAAAGAGAAGTTCCAGGTCAACCTTAAACACCGTTGCTTTTCAACCTCTTGAATTTAAACACAAGGTGCTAAGCTGAAGAGCTCAGGACCCTGCTGATGTTGCCTTCCCAGCAGCAACTGCCAGGCATTTCCTTCAAAAAGGGATGCAAAGGAAATTCCCGCAGGAATTTCCACCTCTCACTGCACCAGGATGAAGCTGGACAACGCAACCAGCAGCTAGGGAGGAGAGGATGAGCAGATATGCAGCCTCGGAGGTTTTATTTTTAAAAGAAAAGGCAAAAAAGATACCCCAGAAGACTATTTAAACAAGAAAGGAATAAACTAGAGATGAGTTTATTCGTTCAAAGCAAAAGGCTGAATGAGATTCTCCAAATCTCATTTGGGGAGCTTGGACATGCTCTCCCGCAGTCTGTTTTTCACCTCCCCACTGTAACTCCCCCGTCTGACTCTGCGCTCCGCTTTGGAGCACTTGGCACAAGGGCAAAGCAGGAAAAGATGCTCCATGTCCCTCATCACTCTCATGGAGCCCCTTCAAAAGCTCCTGCAAGACGATGATCTGACCACGCAGATGGGGCTGCCAAGCAGCAGGTTAAAAGAGCCCGGGTCTTTGCACAGTACAGTTGGAAAGGAGCACTTAATTTTTCCTTTTTCATCCATTCTCATTAAAAAAAAAAAAAAAAGTAAAACCTGCTGTTCATTACTGCAGCAATGCCAAAAAAAAAGTCATGATTAATGAGACTCAGGAAAAATCAGATCTCAACCTCTCTGCCACCTTCTTGGATGAGTTTAACCCTCCGTTTAGGAGCACGAGGCTCCCAACAGGGTTTATTCAATGACAGCGGCTTCATACAAACACGTGGCCTCTCAGAGATCTGGTCTCCAAATCCTCCCTTTTCAAGGGTAGCCACATGTACAGCTCCTTCACCATGAGCAARGCCCTGCGAGAAGCAGGGCCCCAGACATTCCCCTATTCCACCCAAATACCTGCTGCTAAAAATAAGCGGCTGTGGGAAAAGCACTCGGCTTCTTGCAGGAATGACAACAACTCGCTCGCTGCTTCCACTCCTTGCTCGCCTCTGTGAGTGCTAGCCTGAGTACTGAGCTAGGGAGTCCTTTACTAAAGATACGTACGTATTTTTAACGGAAAATTCCTCCTCAAGGCAAAAAAAAAAAAAGCATTTGTTTAGGACACAATCGCTCTATCGGGATATCTAAATCAGATAAAAGGTCAAACTCTTCCCCCAATATTTTATAAGCACTGTTTTCCCTSTAAGAGATAAGCCAGAAATCTGGTTATCTTCCAAGGAGACATTTCTATATTTTTAACAGACGCAAACTCCAAATCACTCGGTGCTTCCAGACATATCCCAGGACCTGCCTGCAAAGCGCCTAGGGGAAGAACCACCAGGATGTGGCTGTTTTAAGGCACTTCAAGCCCAGAAACGGTCACGCTGCAGCCGAGCGAGGCATTCGTCCYGCTCCAAAACAGACGCAAACGCATCGGAAAACTGGCTTCAAGGGCAAGCAGGAGGYGAGCGTTTATAAACAGAAGTAACGATGGTTAATTATCAACTTGCTCGTCAGAGGGCTGTCGTTATGGGAACCCAGCTCCTCGCAGCCAGGCGGCCTGGACTAGGGATCTCCAGAGGTCCCTTCCAACCTCAACTCTTCTGCGACCCTCCGCGTTTCCCACGCAACAAGGTTTACATTAAGATCGCTCCCAATGCCCTTTCCTAGGGATTTCTGAAGGCTTCTAGGTATCGGGCTACTGATTTTCTCCCACATTCACCTTCTGCTGTTACAGATAGATCTTCTGGGGTACAAAAACCAAGGACAAATGAGGTTTCAGTGGGCAASATTCGCACAGAAACTGAACAAAACGGTTATGCTGCCCTTTGCTAGCTGAGTCCACATGGATTAAGAAGTAAAAATGGTCTCAAATAATAACCTCATGCACAGGGAAGAATCCCAGTGGCTAAAAGTACCAATTGGTACCCCAGTGCTGTGGGAATGGGATAAAAAACAAGAATTTTACAAGAGTTTTCCCTCTCAGAGGGGAAAGCGGCACAAAAGGGCGAACCACACGCAGTGCCGAGAGGGGACAGGGACCAAGCTGCAGGCCCGGGCAAGCGGCTGTTTAATTTTCCAGCCACGACAACCGCAGCTCTGAGCAACCCGGGGCACCAGGTACGCTCAGCAGCGGCTGCAGCACCTTTTGGGCTGATTGTTGCTGTGCTTTTTTTTCTTTTTAAAGAATAGAAACWTTGCAAACTTGAGATTACAGTCAGGCGATTCAAAATGTACTTTTTTGTCAGAATGGGAAGCAATGTTCAACACGCCAACAAGTTGGAGTGGGGTTTGTAGTAAAACCGCCTTGATTACTTGCTGCTGAAAGGGAATTTTATTTGAATTTAGCAGGGAGACAGCCTCTCTGATACAATAGTTTTGAAACTGGGGGCTTTGCTGGTTGCAGGGCCAGAGATTTAACCCAGCGCTGGCTCACGCAGGGTTTTCAACATGTTTCTACGAGCAAGTGTTGACTGATGTTTCCCAGATGTAAATCATGCCTGGAGCTGAGACCATTGCACAGTTTGGGGTAAAAATCCCGCCTGTCTGGGACCGCCGCTCCAGAGAGACCTCGGGATGGTGCAGGAGGTCACTCTAAGCACCAGCTCGGGGCCAGAGAAAATAAATAAGATCAGTAACTAGTGCTATTAGTTGTGCAGTCACGACAAGCGAAGGAAGGAGCAAAGCGCCAGGCACGAGGGGTAGTTTATTTATAGAGAGAACGAGCAAACGCAGACAAGCTTTGACAGCCAAAAAGGGCTCATGTGGCCAGAGTGAGAATACAGGAAAAGACAAAAAACACACAGGAAATACTGCGCTGTAAGCCCAAGAGTCCCCCATAGTTTTAGACAAACACAGACTTTATAAACCAGAATTTTAACCTAGAAAGGAGAGCAACGGAGCTGTAAAAATCACACAAACACAACACAATTACTTAGTGTGTCCTGCAGTTATCTGCACAAGGGAATCTGCAAATTTCACAGGGGGGTTGAGAAAATAATCCAGAAGAGTAAGATTTTCAAGCACTAAAACAGCCTAAGGACACTTAATTCCATGACAAACCATATAGCCTATTTCTGTTCTAAATTCACAGTTACAGAAAGAAACTATTTCATAGCAGTCATATTTTCTCCTATTTTGTCATGTATTTTCTTGGTCAGCCACAAACGGGTCAGTGCAGGGCTGAGCCAAGAACACATCAGTTTTGCATAGGGTAAAAAATTGGTGTTAGCTCTGAAGATGCTGTAGCGGGAAAGAAATAAAGCCATCATTCAGTTTACACTTACTAGAAATACAATTAAAAAAGTGAATTGAGAATTGATACAGGTCACATGATGGAGATGCTTAAATTCCTCCAGTGTACTGCATTTTCCCTCTAGCGCCAATAAAAATCAGTTCTTCCCCTTTCCAAACTCACCATTCACAAATGCAACAAGAACCACCGCTCGAAAGAGCCAAGATTTCCAGGTGAAGATTCACGCCATCACAAAGCTCTCTGGATAACAAATCCTTAAGAATTTAACCTAGACACAGCAGGGACATGAGATCTACACTAACTGCAGTCAGATCCTGGCTCCAGCCACCCCACAGAGAAACTTCTCACCACAAGGAACGTTTTGAGACAATCTTTGGATTTCTCTCCGAGGGGCAGGAGAAAGCACATGGATTTGAGGATCATGCTTGGAACTTGCTCCATCTGGTTCAGCCACTGCATGGGTAGCACAGAGAAAAGAGCAGCTGCTCTGATGGAGCTTTGGGATCGCTCCGACGGCTCCTTACGGGAATCATTCTCCAAGCTCTCACACTCTTCCCTGTTCTTACTGGCTGATCTAGGTATCTCGCACAGAAATAACCCCAAAATCCAGGGGTGCAGCAACAAGTACGATACAAAACCTGCCGTTTTACAGCTCCCCTTGAGCCCGGCTTCAGTCAGGCAACACAACCTCCACTTCACTAACAAGGCCCCAAAGTCCCTGTTAAACTGGAGTCGAGTCAAGATGACAACACAACRGCACAAAGAGAATGAAAAGAAGCAGGTGGGAGCCCGATGGGGCCGCCAGGAACCCCGAAACAAGTCCCAAGGAGACGCACAGGGCAAGCGGCCCCCAACGCCCTTCGCTCCAGCAGCCCCCGACCCTCCCACCGGGTGCAGAGCTGGGAATCCATCCCGGCTCCTCTCCCACAGCCCCATCCTGGATTCCCAATTCCTCAGGCTCAGCTGCCCCACAGGCTCCCCAGCTCGTCCCTCTGGGTACCCCCTCACCAAGCACGGCTGCTCTTCACATCACACCCCCCTGCCCACCCTGGGGGTCCCCACCCTGCTCCCCACCCCCTTCAAACTCCTGCTTTTCCTCTCTCATCCCCCCAAATGAGCACTGCCCCTCTCCAACTGCCATCTTTTCCCACAGCCCCCCCAGAGCCCGTGGGCCTAGAAAACTTTCCTCCCCCCCCCCCCCCCCAGAGCCCGTGGGCCTAGAAAACTTTCCTCCCCCCCCAGCCCACCCCACATCCCCCCTAACCTCCTAGGGCTTTTGAGCCTGGAGGATTCACCCCTCCACAACTCACCCCCCAATCAGCCCCACCGCCCATATGGGAGGTGCAGGGGTACATCCCCCTCCCCTCTAACCAGTTCTTGGGCCCCCCTCGCCGTGCCCAGGGGACCCCCAAGGGCCCCATTCWGCCTCACAACCGCCGCCGCCCCATAGCGACGGGCCTGCCCCGGCGGCGCGGGGGGACGTGCCGACCTGGAGCACGCGCTGCCGCAGGGCCCGCAGCCGCTCCTGGCGGCGCCGCGCCTCCTCCTCGAGCCTCCCCAGCACCGGGCCCTCGGCCGGGGCCTGCGCCGGGACCGGGGCCTGCAGCGCGGCCGAGGCCTCCGCGCCACCCGCGGGCGCCGCCATCTTCCCGCGTGAAGAGCGCCGAGCGCATCGATCGACAAGGAGGGGGCGCGGGGGGCGGGGCCGGGGGCGGGGCCTGCGGGGGGAGGGGGGAGGGGAGCGGCAGGGGCCGCGCAGGTGCTCAGGGCTGCGCTGGGGAGAGTCGAGCGGAACCGAACCGGGCCGGGACGAGGCGAACCGAGACGGGGCGAACCGGGACGGACCGAGCCGAACCGAGCCGGGAGCAGCCGAGCCGCCGCCCGGGCCGAGCCCGAGCGAGAGCACCGCACCTGGGGGCGGAGCCGAACCGAACCGAACSGGGACGAGCCGAGTAGAGACGAAGCGAGCGGAGCCGGGAGCAGCCGAGCCGCCGGCCGGGCCGAGCCGGCGCGGGCGCCCCTGGGGGCGGAGCCGAGCCGGGCCGAAGCGG
>PTEX01000170.1:111574-124513 GCA_003342815.1 Eudromia elegans | reverse complement strand
CGGGCCGAGGCGCCGCCGCGCGCCCTGCGCTCCTTCGACCTCACGCCCAGCATGGCCGGCATCATGGTGCCCGCCATCCACAAGTGGCCCGGCAGCTCCTTCGCCTTCCACGCCTGGCTCTGCCTCGGCGAGGAGACCGAGCGGCGCCCGCCGGTGCCCCGGAGGAGGCAGCTGTACAGGTAGGGCCGCGGCCCGGCGCACTCTGCTCCATCACAGCACGGGCACGGACGGCATCTCCCTCCTCCCGCAGCTTCTTCACGGCCGGCGGCACGGGCTTCGAGGCGTTCTTCACGGCGGCCGGCGTGCTCGTGGTGGCCGTGTGCACCAAGCGCGACTACATGACGGTGGCGCTGCCCGAGGTCTCCTTCAGCGACGCGGCCTGGGTGAGCGTGGCGGGCGCCGGGCGGGCGCCGGTGTCGTCGTCGTCGTCCTCACGCACGGCTCACGGCGCCGCCCGTGCCCGCAGCACTGCGTGGACGTGGTGCACGTGGCCGGGCGCCGGCCCTTCGGCCACAACGCGCTGCACGTGTACGTGGACGGGCGGCTGCGCAAGACGGCGCAGCTGCGCTTCCCCTCGCTGCACGAGGTGAGCGCGGGCGCGCGGGGCCACCCCGGCGCCGTCGCCGCCAGCGCCGCTCGCGACGCCCTCCCCTCGCGCAGGCCTTCACGTCGTGCTGCATCGGCTCCGCGGGGCACCGCACCACCACCACCGGCAGCAGCGGCGCCGCGACGGGCGGCAGCGCCCACACGGCGCCGTGCCACGCGCCCGAGCCGCCCCTGGCACCACCGCACCCCGCGCTCTGCCGCTCGCAGTCCTTCCCCGCCTCGCTGGGCGCCCGCGCCTGGGCCCCCGTGCAGCCGCCCACCGAGGCCGTGGTGGCCACGGCGGCCGCGGGCAGCCAGGACGCCGAGTGGGGCACGCCCACGTCCCTYGAGGGCCACCTGGGCTCCGTGGGCATCTTCTGCGAGGCGCTGCAGCAGGCGCAGGTCAAGGCGCTCTTCACCGCCGGTACGCTGGGGCGGGCGCGCGGTGCCGGCGCCGGACTCGCCGGGCTCGCCGAGCCGCCTCACGGCCACTCTGCCGCCACAGGGCCCAACGTGGCATCGCCGCTGCGGCTCGACGGTGACCTGGGGGAGCTGGGCAGCAAGCTGCTGCTCTACTACACGCCGCAGGTGAGGGGCGCGCGCGGCGGCACCGGCGACCGTCCCCGCGCGCCCCTCACCGCGCACCRCCCGCCTCCCAGGCCTGCAGGAACAACATCTGCCTGGACCTCTCCCCCAGCCATGGCCTCGACGGGCGCCTCACGGGGCACTGCGTGGTCAACTGGGACGTCAAGGTGCCGCCGGGCGCCGGGGCCCGCTCTGCTGCGCGCGTGGCCGCGGATCCCCCCGCAGCGGCCCGGAGGGGCTTTSGGGAGGGTTTTGCTGTGGATTGACGGGGACTGGGGGCGTTGGGGGCACCTGCTGCATGTTCCTCGTGGGTGGTTGGTCCGAGGCTTTGCTGGCTGCGGGACCCGGTGTCTGCGGCGTCGGGAGCCCCCGCGCACTCCCCCTGCGTGACCTCCTGCTTGCGCGGGGCCCTCACGGTCCTCCCGCGCGCAGGACGTGGTGAACTGCGTGGGCGGCATGGCCGCGCTGCTGCCGCTGCTCGAGCACGTGGCGGCGCCGGCCGAGGAGGCCGCGGAGGAGCCGCAGAGCAGCGAGCTGGTGGGTCCCGAGCTCACGTCCTGCAGGAGTGCCCAGGGCCTGCTCATCCCGCTGGGCACGTCCTCAGGTGAGCCCCCTGCCCGCACCCCCCGACGTGGGCAAGGGCGACCAAGGCGAGCAGGGCCTGCCGTCCTCCGGGTCACCAGTGCGGGGAGTCTCTGGTGTCTGGTAGCAGGGTTGGGCTCATGCGGGCGCCTTCCCTRCTTAGAAGAATTTTGGAGGTTTCTGGCCAGATTAGAGGGAAATAGGTGCAGGAGCTGAAACGTTTGCAGAGAGGATGGTCAGTGCAGTTCCTTGTAAAGCGTAGCCAGATCCAAGACGAGAGCCGGGGTCGTGGGGTGCCCTGTGCTCGGGTGTGCTGCGTTTGCAGCTCCCTGCCGCGTTTTGCCCTCTCGCTGCGCTTTGCAGAGAGCCGTCTGGAGAGGAACAGCGTGGCCGCCTTCCTGCTGCTCGTGAAGAACTTCATCCAGAACCACCCGGTGAACCAGGAGAGCCTGGTGCAGTGCCACGGGCCGGCCATCATCGGGGCGCTGCTGCAGAAGGTGCGCGGGGCCGGGCGCCGCGAGCCCCCAGGCGCCGCGGCCGCGCTGCAGCCCCTTCCCTGTGCGCCCCCAGGTCCCCAGCGCGCGGCTGGACATGAGCCTGCTGGTGGCTTCGCAGATGCTCATGGAGCAGGTGGCCTCGGAGGGCAGCGGCCTCCTGCTCCACCTCCTCTACCAGCACCTCCTCTTCGACTTCCGCATCTGGAGCAACAGCGACTTCGCCGTGCGCTTAGGTGGGAGCGCGGCGCCTGCCCCGTGCCGCCCGGCGCCTGCCCCGTGCCGCCCGCACGGCCCCAGCGCACGCTCCGCTCCGCAGGTCACATCCAGTACCTGGCCAGCGTGGTCAAGGAGCACAAGCAGCGCGTCCGCAAGAAGTACGGCGTGCAGTACGTCCTGGACGCCCTCCGCACGTACTACGGGTGAGCGAGGCCGTGCGCACCGCGGGTTCTCCGGCCCCACGGGGCACCTGTGGGATCCTCTACCCCCTCCTGYGGCCCCAAGCCCATCCCTATTTCCGGCTCAGCATCTAACACTCCAAGCACCCCATCAGCTCCAAAAATCCTAGTTTTGGGATTTGGGATCCTGCTGGCCCGGGTGAGAGTCCCAGGAGCTTGGGAAGAGGGACCTGAGGTGGGGGCRCATGGCTGTGCCCATGACCAACGCCAGCACCTTTTGCCCCCAGCACCCCCAAGGAGCAGCCCGCGGCGTGCGACAATGTCAGGACGGTGCAGACGTCGCTCTTCAGCCTGGTGAAGGACTTCTTCTGCAGGAGCTTCTCCGCGGAGGAGATGCAGAGCTTGCTGAGCTACGTGGCCGCGGCGCAGGACGAGCAGCAGGTAGGGCCCCCGGCCGCCCCACCGAGCCCGTGGCTTATCTTGGCCAGCCAGGAGGGGATTGAGCCCCCAAGCAGCAGAGGCCCCCCCCTGAGACCCCAGGCCAGGCTGGCACCACGTGCTCGTGCGGTGGCCGGTGCCTGGGCCTGGGGAGGAGGTCTGCAGCCGGCCCCGTTGCCCGCAGGTGTGCGGGGCGCTGGAGGTGATGCACAGCCTGCTGAAGGGCTCGCCGGCCCAGGAGCAGCTCTTCGCCTTCCTCTTCGAGCCGGGCAGCGTGGAGGTCCTCTTCTCGCTGCTGGTGCAGAAGAAGTTCTCGGATGACGTGCGAGAAAGGGTCTTCAAGGTGAGCCGGGGCAGCCACGCGGCCGGGGGCTTTGCGCCGGTGGGATATCGGGCCCTTCCACCCTTCTCCGCCTCTCCAGATCCTCTACAAGATGCTCAAGTACGAGAAGGTCCCCGAGCGCAGCAAGAGCCGCCTGAAGCTGAAGGACATCGGCTACCAGGGGCTCGTCGCCTACCTCAGCGACGTCCCCAGCTCCGTGCTGCTCTTCCGCTGCCTCTCGGAGCAGGTCCTTGGTGCAGGTACTGCATGCCATGACAGGCACCCCGTTTCTAGGTGGGGTGGTTGTGTGGGTCCACGCTTGCAGCTTCRGAAGGTGCTCAAGCAACCTTGGGGCTGGTGCTTTTGGTGGCTTTTGGAGGACAGGAGAACCCAGCTCCACGCTCCGTTCTCACCCGCAGATCCCCCCAGCTACAAGGACCTGATGGCCGTGGTTTACTTGTCCCACCGCGCCGAGCTGACCATCCGCCTCGATATCTGCCGCAAGGTGAGCAGGGACCGTGGGCGCCGGGCAGGACCTGCCGTCCCTCAGCGGCCCCCTGCCCCGAGAGGTGACCTGGTGACATTGGTGGCCTTCTGTCCCCTCTGCTCGCAGCTCTTCCACCTGATCTACTCGCAGCACGACATGGTGAAGCAGCTGGCGAAGCTGGCGGGCTGGCAGGACACGCTCACCAAGCTCTACGTGAAGGAGTCCTACGAGTCCCGCCAGCACAGCCTGAGCAGCGCCGGCCTCGAGCTCCTGCGGCGGCCGGGCTCCCCCGGCAAGGCGGCCGGCCGGGAGGCGCCGGGAGGCTCCAGCCCGCCGCCCGCGGATCTGCAGGAGCTGGACGTCTTCCTGCCGCTGGGCTACGAGGCCTCGGACCACGAGCTCTCGGAGGGCTTCTCCGACCACTCCATCTCCCCGCCCGGCCGCGCCAAGTCCTTCCATTCCTACAACTTCAAGTCCTTCGACTCCTCGGACCGGGCCAGCCGCTCTTCCTCCAACCCCGGGGAGCACGGGGAAGGCCCCAGCGGGGACAGCCTCCCGTTTGACAGCGTCTACCAGCCGCTCTCGCCCTTCTCCACCTCCCCGTTCGACCTGGGGCTGGACTTCGCCAGCACCAGCTCCATCGCCACGGCGGAGAGCGGGAACCAGACGCCGGCCAGCGGCCCCGACACCCCTTCCCCTCTGGAGACCTTCAAGCCYTTCCCGGGGCTGCGAGCTCGCAAGAGTTCGAGTCTCTCCAATGTCCTTGACGAAAGCAGCTACCAGGACACGCTGCCCTGTGACAACATCTCCAACACCAGCAACCCCCAGGTGAGTCACCGCCGCGGGGCAGCGCGAACCGTCCCCGCAGGACGTGGAGACCTGCTGCCCACCGGGGGCTCACGCTGCCCTCGCTGCCAGCAAACGCCCGAGGAGGAGCTCTGCAACCTGCTGACCAACATCGTCTTCTCGGTGACGTGGCGCGGCGTGGAGGGCTGGGACGACGCGGCCTGGAGGGAGCGCGGGCAGGTCTTCTCGGTGCTCACCAAGCTGGGCACGGCCTGCGAGCTGGTGCGGCCCCCCGACGAGATCAAGCGCAGGTGAGCGGCCGCCGCGCGCCGTCCCACCCCACCACGTCGGGGACGACGCTGCTSCGTGCAGGAGGAGCTGCATGGGGGCAGGAAGGAGAGGGTGTCCCCTTGGCCCGGGCCGCGGTGACGGGTCTCCGGCKCTYCKCCAGCCTCCTGGAGATGATGTTGGAGTCGGCGTTCACGGACCTGAAGGAGTCGTCGCCGGCCGCTCTGCCCGGCCTCACCCAGAACGCCCTCAAGCTGCTGCGCCTGCTCCAGGACTTCTTGTTCTCCGAGGGACACAACAACCAGGCTCTGTGGAGTGAGAAGGTGCCCYGGGCCGGGACGTGCACCTATCTCGAACCGTAACCTAGAACTCTAAGCCTAACCCTAAACCCTCGATACTAAGCCCTAACCCAAACCCCAACTCTAAACTCTATTCCCACTCCTGAACTCCAAACTCAAACCCCATCTCTAATCCTAAATCCTACTTCTTAAACCTAAATCTAACCCCTAACCGCAACCTGGAGCCCTAAATGCCAACCCTGAGATCTAACCCTAAACCCTGAGCCCAACCTCACCACAAATCTTAACTCCTAACCCAAACCCTAACCCTAAATCCGAACCCTGACCTGCCCCAGCAGAGCAGGGCCCCTGGCTGTGGGAGGAGGCCCACGGGCGATGCGGAAAGGCCCCTTGGCTTCGCACGTACCCGGCGCGGCCGGGGCTCATCCTGCCCGTCGCCGTGTCCCCCGCAGATCTACGAGGGCGTGAGCAGCCTGCTGGACAAGCTGGGCGTGTGGTACCACTTGGCCAACGGCACCTCGGACCTCAAGGAGATGGCGCAGACCGGCCTGCGCATCCTCGTGGGCTACATCACGCTGCAGGACCCGCAGGTGCGCCGCGCYGCCGCGGGCGTCCCCGGGGGCGCCGGGAGGGTCCCGCGCTGACGCACGGCTCGCATCCCCTGCCCAGCTGCACTCGCTGGCCTACGTGAAGCTGCACAGCCTGCTGCAGACGGCGGCGGCGCCCCGCCGGGACGTGGCCTGCTACCTCCTGGGCAAGCTGGAGACGCCGCTGCGGCGCTCGCTGGACGCCGCCTCGGAGGTCTTCTCCTGGCTGGTGCCCATCGTCCGCACGCTCATGGACCAGTGCTACGAGAGCCTGCAGCTGCAGCGCTTCCTGCCCTCGCTGCCGCCCACCAACGGCAGCCCCACTTTCTACGAGGACTTCCAGCTCTTCTGCGCCACGGCCGAGTGGAGGGGCTTCATCGAGAAGCACGTGGGTGCCCCGGGGGCGCTGGGGACGGGGTGCCGCGCTGCGGCAACGCCTTCGTGCCGCCCCGCCGGCAGGTGCAGCCCGCCATGGCGCAGTTCGAGATGGACACGTTCGCCCGGAGCCACGACCGCATGTCCAGCTTCTGGAACGGCTGCTACGACGCCATGATGAGCAGCGCGCAGCGGCGGGAGCGCGAGCGGGCGGCGAGCCGGCAGGCGTTCCAGGTGCCGCGCGCGCCCCGCGCCCACCGGCGCCGCCACCACCGCCCGGCCCCGGCCTCTCACCGCCGCCTCTCCGCTCCGCAGGAGCTCGTCCTGGAGCCCTCGGCCAAGCGCGCCAAGGCCGAGAACGCCCGTCACGCCAACGTCCTCAAGCAGGCCGCCAACCACCAGAGCACCGTGCTCAAGCAGTGGCGCAGCCTGCGGCGCCTGCTGGCCTCGCCGCGCTCGGCGTGGGCCGAGCGGTGAGCGGCCGCCGTCCCCCGCGGCGTTCCCRACGCGCCCGGGCCGCCTCATGGCGCTCTGCTCCGCAGGAACCCGCCGGAGACCCGCTGGAAGCTCTCCAGCGCCGAGACCTACTCCCGCATGCGCCTCAAGCTGGTGCCCAACCTCAGCTTCGACCAGCACCTGGAGGCCAGCGCCCTACGGGACAACCTGGGTGAGGGAGGCACGTGGGGACGGGGCGCCGTGGCGGCCCGTGCTGTGCCCAGCGTGGGTTGAGCCCGACGCATTGCAGGAGCCGATCACCTCCACAACCCCGCCGAGTCCCTCCCGCTTGCCGTGGCCAAGGAGGCCAAGGTGAGCGAGCTGAAGGATGACCAGCTGGCCGAAGAGGATCTCCCCGTCCTGGAAAGCCCGTGAGTGGCTCTGTGCCCCGCTGCGGTTTGTGGAACGTGGTTTTTGGGCCGTGTCACCATCTCAGGGGTGACATCCTTCACCTCGGACCTGCTGGAGCTTCGGGGTGCTGGCACTGGCAGGTCAGGGCGGGTCCCAGGGGATGGGACCTGCCTGTGGTCGCCTGTGGTCACCGCTGTGGTCGCCCCATGTCACCCAGGAGCGAGCCCAAGGAGCAGAGCCAGCGGGAGAAGCTGGTGATCTCGGAGGACTGCGAGCTCATCACGACGGTGGCCGTCATCGCTGGCCGCTTGGAGGTCACCACTCAGCACATCTACTTCTACGAYGGCAGCAGCGAGAAGGAGGAGACAGAGGAAGGTACAGGGACRGGGTCACAAGAGTCCAGGTCTCCACCAGCTGCTCCCAAAATCGTTGGGATACGTGGGGATGGGGGCGGATTCCCGCAGCGTGGCGATGGAGCCCCCATCCCCAGTCTCCATGGGGTGATGGCCTTTCTGAGGTGGCTCTGCTTGGAGCGGGCTTGTCCCTGCTCCCGAGTCGGTCCGTGGGGYGAAGTTCCAGCTCCTGGGTGGCCCCATGTCTCCCACTGAGGCGCACGGAGCGCGCGGCGACCCCAGGGTGGGTTTGTGCTTCTGCCCGGCAGGGATCGGCTACGACTTCAAGCGGCCCTTGTCGCACCTCCGCGAGGTCCATCTGCGCCGCTACAACCTGCGCCGCTCGGCCCTCGAGCTCTTCTTCATCGACCAGGCCAACTACTTCGTCAACTTCAAGAAGAAGGTGAGGGCGCCGCGGAGGCCCCCGCGAGCCCWGGCGTCCGGGCGGACGCGGGGCCCGCAGCGCTCCCCGCTCTCGCCTCCGTCCCGCAGGTGAGGAACAAGGTGTACTCCAGCATCCTCGGCCTGCGCCCGCCCAACCACATCTACTCCAGCAGCCGCTCGCCCCAGGAGCTGCTCAAGGCCTCGGGCCTCACCCAGGTACTGGTGCCACCTCCGCGTCCCCCCCGGCGGTGTCCGTGCAAAGAGGAGGGGTGGCCCTGTGCCCCGCGTGCCCCACCACACTGGGGACAGCGTGGCATGTGCAGTGATGTCCCCACGGGGCCGTCCAGGAGTCCCCACGCCCGCCTTGGCTCTCAGCCCCGCTCTTTTTGCTCCAGAAATGGGTTCTACGGGAGATCTCCAACTTTGAGTACCTCATGCAGCTCAACACCATCGCGGGGCGCACCTACAACGACCTCTCGCAGTACCCCGTGGTAAGGGCCCTTGSTGACCACCAGTCCCCGTGCGCTGGCCGGGACGGTCACCGCACGCCCTCTGCTCTGCAGTTCCCCTGGATCCTGCGCGACTACGTCTCGGAGACGCTGGACCTCAGCAACCCGGCCGTGTTTCGAGACCTGTCCAAGCCCATCGGGGTGGCCAACGAGAGGCACGCCAAGGACGTGAAGGAGAAGTGAGCGCCGCCCGAGGAGGAGGAGGAGGAGGAAGGGCGGGAGCAGCCATGGCGGCTCCACGCGCCCCTTTGTGTCACCCCGCAGGTACGAGAGCTTCGAGGACCCCACGGGCATGATCGACAAGTTTCACTACGGCACGCACTACTCCAACGCCGCYGGCGTCATGCACTACCTGATCCGCACCGAGCCCTTCACCACGCTGCACATCCAGCTGCAGAGCGGCCGGTGAGCGCCGCGCGGCCCCGTGCACCCCCGGGGCGCCTCGCGGGGACYCGCCGGGCCCACGGCCGCCCTCGTGCCGCCAGGTTCGACTGCTCGGACCGGCAGTTCCACTCGGTGCCGGCGGCGTGGCAGGCGCGCATGGAGAACCCCGTGGACGTCAAGGAGCTCATCCCCGAGTTCTTCTACTTCCCCGAGTTCCTGGAGAACCAGAACGGTACGGGGCGGCRCCGGGACCCGCGCGGGCCGTCCCGGTCCCGGCGGCACGGGTCTCCAAGCACGGCCAGCTCTTCCTGCAGGCTTCGACTTGGGCTGCCTGCAGATGTCCAACGACAAGGTGAGCGACGTGGTGCTCCCGCGCTGGGCCCGCTCCCGAGAGGACTTCATCTACCAGCACCGCAAAGCCCTGGTGAGGCRGCCCCCGCTCCTCGGCCTCCCGAACCCGAGGGCGTTTGGGCAGCGGGGGCAGCACAGCCCGCTCGGGTGCCGTGTCCCTGCGCAGGAGTCGGAGTACGTCTCGGCCCACCTGCACGAGTGGATCGACCTCATCTTCGGCTACAAGCAGCGGGGCCCGGCCGCCGTGGAGGCCCTCAACGTCTTCTACTACTGCACTTACGAGGGTGAGCTGCGGGGCCGGGGAGGGCAGGGGCGCGCGTGCCACCGTCCCCACCGCCGTGCCACCCGCAGGGGCCGTGGACCTGGACGCCATCGCCGACGAGACGCAGAGGAAGGCTCTCGAGGGCATCATCAGCAACTTCGGGCAGACCCCTTGCCAGCTGCTCAAGGTAGCGAGGGCGAGGACGGGCGTCCAGGCGGCCTTCGCAGGGCGCCCTGGTCCTCACGGGCGCCCCGCTGCCCGGCAGGAGCCCCATCCCGCCCGCCTCTCCGCCGAAAGCGCGGCCCGCCGCCTGGCCCGCCTCGACACCCACTCGCCCAACGTCTTCGAGAACCTCGACCAGCTCAAGTCCTTCTTCGTGGAGGTGCGGGCCGTGCCGGGAGGCGTGGCGTGACCGTAGTGCCTTGGGCAGGAGGGACCTGGGGGGCTCAGGGATGGGGCTGGCGCCGAGGAGGGCACCCACCRCTTGTGGTCGCTCCGCAGGGCATCAGCGATGGAGTGGCCTTGGTGCAAGCCGTGGTGCCCAAGAACCAGGCGCATTCCTTCATCACTCAGGGATCCCCCGACGTCCTGGTGAGTGCGGGGCCCGGCGGGGTAACGGAGGCGCAAATCCCAGCCGCTGATCCCACGGGAGCTCCCGGGGGCCCCGTCCCGCGAGCGCCGTCTCCGCCTCTCGCAGGTCACCGTGAGCGCCAACGGCTTGCTGGGGACCCACAACTGGCTGCCCTAYGACAAAAACATCTCCAACTACTTCAGCTTCACCAAAGACCCCACCGTCTCCAACACCAAGTGAGTCCCACGCGCGCCCACGTGCAACGCGGTCGCTGGAGCAAGGACCAGCACCCAACAGATGCCCGACAGTCTAAACTGGAGCGTGTTTTTTTCTTGCTGTCTGGGTCATTGGACAGCTAAATAGGGTCTTTTTGTGTAAATCCCCTATAAAAATTAAGGACACTGTTTTAGCTCCATGCAAAACACGCTAGTCCAGGATGGGTGCTTAGAAGGGAAGCTGGGACTGAAATCCCTTGRAAAAGCTTGAAAAGCTCCAACTTGCTGGCTGCGTTTGAGCTGGTTCCTCCCCACCCCGTCCAGCCACTAAAACGAGGTTAGTTAGAGTGGGGGTCGGAGGGAGGGTTGAGGAGGAGCGACCGAGGGAAGGTGGACGTGGAGTACAGGGCTTCCCTCATCGTCCCGTGTGCGCCCGCCGTTACCTACCCAAACCGCCTTTCCCTGTCCCCTCCTGACCAAAGGGATGGGGTTGGCCCCTCATCCCTTCCCAGGGCGACTCCGGCCTGGCCCTGCAAGCGCCCCGGGCGGGAACGGGCGCTGACCCGGTGCCGTCCTCCCCGTCAGGACCCAGCGCTTCCTGCAGGGCCCCTTCGCGCCGGGCGCCGACCTGTCCTGCCGCACGTTGGCCGTGTCGCCCGACGGCAAGCTGCTCTTCAGCGGGGGCCACTGGGACAACAGCCTCCGCGTCACCGCGCTCGCCAAGGGGAAGGTGGTCGGCCTCATCACCCGGCACATCGGTACGGGCAGCGGCGCCTCCGCGGGGCCTCTGCTCCCCGGAGACCCATCGGGGTCCCCGGCAGGATGGAGCTCACGGCTCGTCCTTCCTCCCTCCGCCCAGACGTTGTCACCTGCCTGGCGCTCGACCTGTGCGGCATCTACCTCATTTCTGGCTCCCGCGACACCACCTGCATGGTGTGGCAGGTCCTGCAGCAGGTACCGGGCGCCTCGCCGCCCTGCTTGCCCCGTGCCCCGAGCCCCTCAGGGTCCCTGCGCAGCCCCGGTGGCCTCTCCAGACCTCTGAGATCTTCTCCCCTCGGCCAGGGCGGCTTCTCCAGCGGCCTGGCTCCCAAGCCGCTCCAGGTGCTCTACGGCCACGATGACGAGGTGACGTGCGTGGCCATCAGCACCGAGCTGGACATGGCCGTGTCGGGCTCCAAGGTGAGCGGGAAGGGGGGCAGCACGGCTCGCTGCTCCGCTTTTCCCAACGCGTCGGCGTCGTCCTCCTCGGCAGGACGGCACCATCATCATCCACACCGTGCGCCGGGGCCTCTTCATGCGCTCGCTGCGGCCGCCCGGCGAGACCTCGCTGCCTGTCGCCGTCTCCGGCCTGGCCGTGGGGCTGGAGGGCCAGATCGTGGCRCAGACCGCCGTGGGCGAGCGCTCCTCCCTGAGGGTGAGTCCTCCACCGCCACCGAGAGCCCGTCCCGGGGATGCCCCTTGTCACCGYGCTCGGGGCGGTCCTGGCCCCGGAGTCTCCCATCCCCAGCGCCCAAGCTGCAGCCAGATGCCACCTCCATCGCGGCGTTGTCCTCCTTTTCCATCATGCCCCGGTCCTGCTCGGCTCTGCAGGGTGCTTCCTCTCCCCGTCCCACGTGTTGGTCCTCGGTCCTCATCCCCACCGGGACCCCATGCCCTCTCCCGTCAGGATAAGTTTGCCCTGCACCTCTACTCGGTCAACGGGAAGCACCTCTCCTCCGCGGCGCTGGACGAGGAGGTGACGGCCCTGTGCGTCACCGAGGGCTTCGTGGTGCTGGGGACCCTGCAGTGCAGCCTCGAGATCCGCGAGCTGCACAGGTAGAGGCCGGGGAGGCTCCGCGGCGGGCGCCGGCGCGCGGGGCCGCCGCAGGCTGCGACGTGCTGCCGTCCCCGCAGCCTCCGGGCGGCCGTGCCCGCCGTGCCCATGCGCGTGCCCGTGCGCAGCGTGTCCGTCACCAAGGAGAAGAGCCACATCCTGGTGGGGCTGGAGGACGGCAAGCTCATCGTGGTGGGCGCGGGACAGCCTGCGGAGGTACGGGCGCTCCCGGGGCCGGCGGGGCGCCCCGCGCTGCAGGGGCCTCCTGCGCTGCTGTCCTACGGGCACGCGGCCGGGGTCCCTCCGGAGGGGATGAGGAATGGGGGGTGCAGAGGGATTGGGAGCAGGAGGGGTTGGGGTGGGTTAGGGAAGGGGCTAGGGGAGAGGATGGGGAGTGCGAAGGGCTGGAGACGGGGATGGGATGGGGAAGAGGAGGCGGGTGGGATGGGGAAGAGGAGGCGGATGGGATGGGGAAGAGGAGGCGGATGGGATGGGGATGGGGAAGGGGGTGGCTGTGCAGACAGAGGGGTGGGATGGGAATGAAGGGGCCAGGAAGGGGATGAGGATGGGAAAGGGGATGGAAATGGAGCAGAGAAGGGAGGACAGCGGGGGAATGAGATGGGGATGAAGATGGGGGTGTGGATGGGAATGAGGCGGGGAAGGGGGATGGAGAGGCAGGAAGGGATGGGGAAGAGGATGGAGAGGTGAAAAGGGACCAAGAATGGAGATGGGGAAGGGGATGGGGAAGGGGATGGAGAGGTGGAAAGGGATGGGGAGGAGGATGGAGAGGTGAAAAGAGACCGAGAAGAGAATGGAGATGGGGAAGGGGATGGGGAAGGGGATGGAGAGGTGGAAAGGGATGGGATGGAGAGGTGGAAAGGGATGGGCAGGAGGATGGAGATGGGGAAGGGCAGGAGGAAGAGCGCGGAGGTGGGGAAGAGGAGGCAGAGGTGGGCAGGGCACGGGCGGGGGCTGCCGTTGGGCCG
>PTEX01000170.1:53132-98302 GCA_003342815.1 Eudromia elegans | reverse complement strand
GCGGCGCCGCCCGGCCCGGGGCACGGCGCCGCTTAACGCCCGGCTTGGTGCTCCCGTTCAGGGCGTGCGGAGGGGGCTCGGGGGGCTGCCGGCAGCCTGCGCGGGTGCAGCCAAGCGCCAGGCCCCGGACGGAGCGCTTTGGACGGGGTGACGCCGGGCCTGGACGGGCGGGAACGGAGCCGGTCCGTGCGCCCCTGTGTGCAGGAGCAGCCCTGTGTGCAGAAGCCCCCCTCTACTCTGTCCATGGGCACCCGCCGGGGCAGCCCCGTGCCCGCTGCACACGCGTGTGCGGTGCATGGAGGGGGCACACGGGCCCCATGGCTGCGCCCCGGGCACCCACRCACATGCATGCACATGCATGCCTGTAGACACATCTAAATACACGTGTGTACGTGCCTGCGGACAACAGACACCTATACGTGCCCTCGCAGGCACGTGCCAGAGCGTATAGGTGTGCACGGCCCGGTCGCCCCAGCCGCACGCGCCGCCCCGCGCTGCCCCCCGTCCCTCCGCCCCGCGGGCCGCGCAGGGTCTCGCTCGCCTCTTTAGTTCTGTTTGGTGGTTGTTGTTGTTTAATTTTTTATGTTTTTTTTTCTTTTCTTTTTTTTCCTTTTTTTTTACATAAAAAGTTCGTAAAAATCGGATAAAGTAAAATGATTTAAGCAGTAAAATCAATCTTATCAACAGAGCCCGAGGCCTGCCGCAAAGCCCGAGGCGGCCTCGTCCGCAGTATTTACATGATAACAGCGTCAAACCTCGCGGGACGGGACGGGGCCGGGCAGGGCAAGGACGGGGAGAATCCCCCAGAAAACAAAGCTATCCTTACAAAGTGTTCCCGTGGGATCAGCACGTGTCGGGGCGAAAAGCAGAGAAAGGAAACCCCCAAAAAAAACCCAAAAACGAAAAAAAATTATCAATATATTCACATATACGTTAAAATATAATACAGGTGTTGGCGAGGGGGGGCGCGGGGCTCCCCCAGCACCCGCGGTGCCCCCGGCTCCGGCGCCCGTCCCTGCCGCGCTCCTTCGGGAAGGATTCCCGGCCGGCAYCGCCGGGGCCGGGGCCCCGCTCGCTCCTCACCGCGGCTCTCCGGGGGCTACTCCAAGTCCGTGTCCTCTTTGGGTTTGTAGATGACCCCAAACTTCTGCATGTACTTCTTGATGTACTCCTTGGTTTTGTGCTTGACGTTCTCGTTGCACTCCAGGTCCTCGGGGTTCTTGCAGTACTTGAGCTCCTTGTTCATGACGCCGTGAGTGAGCTGCGGAACGAGAGGCCCGTCAGGCCTTGGCCACYGCACCGTGAGCTCCCGGCCACCGCRGGCTGGTCGTCACGCTGGGCACCATGGGCCGAGGTCCTGGCCACCAGGCTGGAAACCAGGGGCCAAGGTCGTGGCCACCACACTGGCCACCACAGGCCAAGGTTCTGGTCACCATGGGCCAAAGTCCTGGCCACCATGGGCAGAGGTCCTGGTCGTGATGTTTGCCATTGTGGGCTGAGGTCCTCACCCTTGTGGGCCAACGTCCCGGCCACCACGGGCAGAGGTCCTGGCTACCATGCCAGCCATCACGGGCCATAGTCCTGTCCCCACACCAGCCACTGTGGACTGAGATCATGGCCACCAAAGGTCAAGGTTCTGGCAGCCACAGTGGCCACTGTGGGCCGAAATCCAGGCCACTGTGGGTCAAGAGCCTGGCCACCGGGCTGGCCACCATGGACCAAGGTCCCAGCTGCCACCAGCCAAAGTCCTGGCTGCCACGGGCCAAGCTCCTGGCCACCAGAGGTGAGGTTGTAGCCACCACACCGACCACCATGGGCTGATGTGGCCACCCCCGTGGCAGCCTCCCTGGGGCCACACGGAGCGCAGAGGAGAGGCCGCACGCGCCGKGGACGCCCCTACCTTGCGCGCCAAGTGCTTGAAGTCCTCGGTGGTGGTGATCCTGCCCGCCTTGCAGTCGGGCTTGCGGTAGGGGTTCAGGCACTGCACGATGAACTGCGACATCTGCGGAGCGGCCGGAGGCGTCAGCGGGCGCGGGGGACCCCGCGCGGCGCGGCGCCCGCCCAGCCCGCCGACACCCACCTCTTTCCTGAACACTTCCTTGCTCTTCTTGGCCAGCTCGCTCGACGTGTCCGCCTCCGCCGTCTTGGGCTTCTTGGAAGACTGGATTGGGGCGGGAAAGGAAGAAAAGAGGTTAGAAGAAATAACCCTGGCCCTGCACCAAAGGCACCCGCGTTGCCTGCCTCCATCAAAGGGTCCTCTAATGGGGAGCACTGAGTGCCCTGTGCACCGGGAAGCACCGGGAAGCATCGGGAAGCGCCGCTGCTCCGCTCAGCCGGGCTGCTCCACACGGGAGGCCACGAGCGCCGCCGCTCTCACCTTCATGGGGTTCTCATCGTACGTGGGGGTGCCCAGGTCCATCTCCGCCTCGTGCTCCAGGCTGGCGTCGTCGCCGGGGCTGTCCCAGGTCGGCGGGTCCCAYTGGGTTTGCCTGGAGAGGGACACGGCGCCGTCAGCCACGCGGGACGGGAGGAGCCGGCGGCGCGACGGGATGAGCGCGCGGCGCGAGGAAGGAACCCCCAAGGGTTGAGCTTGGAAGGACCTCTGGAGACCATCCAGTCCAACCCCACTCGGTCCCCATCCGCGAGGAAGAGCAGGGGAGGCCGCCGCCTTCGCCTGGCTTCCGTTTGGGCCCGTAYGGGACTGCCGGGATACAGCGGGAAGCACCGGATGGAGGAACAAGGGCGCCAGGAGCCGGTGGCAGCAGCCCCCACGGCACGGGGTCACCCAACACTACAACTGTTTCCCGTTGGCAGCTGCAGAGAACCAGGGTTTCCCTGTGCTCAGAAGGGAAACCCGGCAGAGCAGCCGCTTCTCGGAGCCTCTCGGGGCTCCGGACGCATCCTCAGGACCCCCAAGGCGCTCCCCAGCTCCCAGATCGTGAGGAAACCCCATCGGAAAGAACGCAGAGCCGCTCGTTCCAACAGGCCCGGTGGGTTTCTCRGCACACGGCCGAGTTCCCCAGCTCCTCAGGAACAGTCCTGAGGGCAAACGACTGGGTTTGGCTTGAAAGGAGATGAGTTGAGATAGCAGAGCAAGAAAAGCGTGCGGACAGGGAGGATTTCTTGCTGTCTCTGCAGTGAGAAGACGCCTTCACACAGCCCGTCAAGCAGGAACGGCTCCAAAACACCCGCATGGACTGTGTGGAGTSACTCGAGTCCAGGACCCGCAGTGGAGGCCTCAGCTGCGGGTGAGGCTCAGCCACGTCACCTTGGTTTGGACGGCGGCCACCAAATCCCTGCTCGCCCTCAACATCTCCCACCTTCCACGGGGTCTGGAAGGTCTCCCGTTTGGCCCTCCGAGCAAATCTGGCTTTTAAAGTGGGGGAGAAGGGGTTGCTAACGGGAAGTGGAAAAGGTTGATGGATGTGGAGAAAAGGGATATGAGCAACGCTGCTTCCCGAGCCACATCCAGCCACTGTCCCCATTCATCCGGAAAGCAACGCGGCTTAACCCTGGAGGAAGGTGAGATCCCCCAAAGGGCTCTCAACGTTGTAAATGACAAAAAAACTCCCTTCTAATGGTGCAAACTTCATGCTGTTCCTGTTAGATACGTTCCTAGGCACAGCTCCAAACCGGCATACCTTAAAGAGCAGCTCACAGCAGTACCCAGCTAGGAAACGGAATTTCTCCTTCTTTCTTGCTCAAGAACAGACCAGAAGCTTCAAGATGGAAAAAGTGAGAGCGAGGGGAGGATAAAACCCCTTTGACGCTGCACAGCGAGCCCAGGCCRCCAAAGGGCTCGAATCCACACGCCGTCCCAGCCTCAAAGCCCTCGAGGGCCTTAAGGGCCTCCTCAGAGCGGGCTTGTTTGTCCTTGTTCGTGGCCAAAGCCACTCCGGGGTTTGGGAGAGCGTGATGGGACAAGGCCTCCGTCTGTGGATGCTTGGTGAGGCTCCAAGGCTGGGGAGGGAAGCGCCGGTTCGGCGGCGCCGAGGATGGTTTGGAAGCCAAAAGAGCAAAGAGAAGATTTGGAACTAAATAATCGGCGCTCGGTCGAGGTGCTGGGGAGACGGACGCTGCTCGGGGGGATTTTCCTTGCTGTAGCTCTGAGCAGGGCTAGCCAGAGGACTCCAACGTGCACCATGGCGTGGGAAATCCAGGAGAGCATCGGAGGCAACGCGTCGGAGCGACGCGTTTTGGGGCAGCAGCAGCCTCCCAGCTGCCACGTCCTGCCGGCCGGGCGCTCRGGGGGACGGGGAGCACGGGGGGACGCTGGGGCTCCCCCAGCACCGAGAAGGGCCGCTCGGGGCCCAGCGCACCGCRCCGCTCACCTCGTGACCACGTGGTAATAGTAGATCTTCCCCTCGGGATCGCGGGCYGTTTTCCAGTTGGGAGGGAGGACGATGGTCTTGGGTTTCGGAGGCGATGGCGGGGGCAGGTCCAGAAGGTTATTGGTYACCACAAGCTCTGGCTAAAAACATCAGAAAAGGTGTGAGCAAACAAAGGAAAGGAGCAGGGAGAGCCCCAGCACCCCATAACCATCACTGCCCTCTCCTCCCCTTGCCTCTAGTCAASAGGAGCTCAAGGGAGCTCATAAGAAGCAATCCCAGATTCCCAGAAGAGCTGAGGTTGGCAGGGACCTYTAGGGATCACCTAGTCCAACCCTGGACACTTGGAGCAYGGGACACAGGGTGGCATTCAGGCGGGTTGGGAGATTCCCAGAGCAGGAGCCTCCCCAGCCTCTCTGGGCAGCCTGGGCCAGGGCTCGTCACCCTCACACCAGAGCAGCTCCTCCTCACACGGAGGTGGAACTTCCTGCAATGTTGCTCCCAAATCCATCATGTTGGATGTGACACCTAGACATTGATCTCCAGGGCAGAGCCCCAACGGGACCAGCACGCTGCAGTGGGGTAACGTACGGGCTGGGATCACCAACCCTTTCGTGTCCCCCGGGAGTCACCGTCCCCTCCTCTCCCCACGCACGAGCCACGCAAGGCGGCACCAAGCCAGTGTCCCCTACCTGCTGGATGGGCTGGGGCTGCCCCGCTGCCACGATGGTGGTGACGGCTGCGGGCGGCTGCACGATGACGCCCTGCGGATGAGCCGTGTAGATCTGCTGGCCCTGGATGTACTGGAGACCCGGCTGCGCGTAGCTCTGGAACGGAGCAGGGGGGGAAGCAGCCTCAGACCACGCCCGCCACGCTGCCCCTGAGGGCATCAGGGCCCCCCCGGCCTCACTGCAACACGTCTTGGTCTAAGGCTGTCCAAACCTCAGACCGGGCAAAGACCGGAGAGGGGCTGAGAAAGAACCCCCAAGTGCTTCAAGACCTGGAAATTCTCCCCTGCAGACTTATTTTCCAGAAGGTTAAGAGSTTTTTCCTGGTCTTTGTAACCATTTCCCATCCGGGAGAGGGAAGGAAACAAGTTCGATAGCAGATATTTGCAATTKGCAAAGCCTAAAGCTAGGAGAAAACCAGAAACACAAGAAATCAAGCAGTCTGATGACGCTTGTCACTGCAAAGAAGCCACCAACACTTGCAATGGATTCACTGCCAGTGGAAAACCTGCAATCAAAACCAAGTATTTTTCTACAAAGTGGATGATTGTTAAAACAGGTACCAGTGCAGGCAGCCTACGGTGCGGCCCGGGGACACCCCAGCACCGTGTGCTCCTGCTCAAGGGCACTCTTCAAGAGGAGCCAGGAGCTCTCCCCAGGTCCTCAAGGAGCCCGGAGCTGCTCGGATCGAGCCACGCTCTCCAGGCASGCGCTGCCCGATGACTGGGAGAGCACCACGGCACGGGGGCTTTCGGGAAGCTCCGTGCGGGTCACTCTGCTCCAGCACAGCCTCAAACCGCACACGCGGATGCTCTGGGCTGAGRAGGACGGCAGAGGAGCTGGGCTACAAACTCATCAGCTCTATCGGCTACAGCTAGCAGTAGGGAATGGGGTTTTTCTTCTTGCTGGAGAGGCCTCATTTCTGACACAAGAGAAACGTTCACGTTCCTTCTTAACGGGTTGAACGTTTCAAGGGAGATGAGATCATGTCTCGACGCCAAATCACCCAGCAAGAGGAGACCAAGGGGCCACCGGCGCCACGACTTCCCCAGGCTGCCTGGGGGAAAGGGCCCCCCCRGGTCCTGGAGGCTCATCCCACCTCACCCGACTCTCATCCCCCTTTCCCAGCGTGGGGAATCAAGCTGTGCTCTCAGGAACCCCCTTTCTAGGAGTGCACTGAGGGCCTCCACCTTCGTGTTTTCCTGTATCTTGCAAAGGCAGAAGCTCGCACCCAGAATATCTTGTTCATGGGACTCAACACTCAAAAAACAACCTGTGTTGAACGGGTTAGAAATAAYCTCAGCCCCGCTGCCACCTCCTGCTTGCAGTGCAGCTTGTGCACAGCAAAGAACCGCCACRAAGGTGCTTTTCCCAGCATCCTGCCTGTAAAATCATCTAATTACCTGGACAATCGGTGGCGTCGTCTGCGAATAAGGGGACGTGACACCGTAAACAGTCTGACAGGTCTGTCCCTGGTAATATATGGCTGGCTGCGACTGGGCTGGCGAGTACTGCTGTTGTACAGCGACAGTCTGCTGGCTCGAGTCCCAGACCCCGTAGCTCTGGCCCTGCACCGGCCCCGGCGCGGGCACGGGCAGGACGGCCACGCTGGGCTCCTGGTGGACCACGGTGTCGCTTTGTGCTACATACTGCGGGGTCGTCACCTCCATGGTCGTGGCTACGTGTTGCACCACGGGCACGGGCTGGGCCGGCGTGAGGGCCGGCTCCACCGCGTGCCCCACCAGAGTCTGCGGGTGCTCGTAGGCCGCCGGCGAGCACATGGAGTCCATGCTGGGCGTGGGCAGCAGCACCTTGCCGGCGTTGGGGTTGCTGGGGTCCACGTAGGCCTGCATGGGGTAGCCGGGCGGGTAGCCCATGAAGCTGTGGTGGGGGGTGCCGTAGCCCAGCGAGTCGTAGGGCAGGGGCGACGCCATGCCCAGGTTCTGCAGCTGCTGCTGCTGCTTCTGAGCCTCCCGCTGGGCCACCTCCTGCTCGAAGAGCTTCCGCCGCTCCTCGGTGGACAGCTTGTTGCGGTCCTTAAGGCGGGCTTTCTTCTTGGAAGAGGCTGGCGTGTCATACCTGCAAGGGAAGGGGCAGAAAAGGCTCCGTGAGCCATGCACAGAAGGAGCTGGCTCACCAGGATGTCCCTGAGCGGCACAGCGAGGTCCGGAGGTGACCCAGCACGGCCCGGAGACACGGGGCACAGCATGAGAGTGCAGGACGAAGCGCCCAAGTTGCAACTTGTCATTTGGCTCCTGGCCGAGCTTGGTGGCTCCCAAGCAGGAGGAAGATCCTCAGGATGCAGGTGGATGCTCCCCGTGAGGAGGAGCGGGCTCTGCCCCCCTGGGCTCGGGAGCAAACGGAGCTCCAGACTGCAGAGGGTGGCAGCGCTGAGGGGACACGGAGGCAGCYGGGGCTGCACCGAGAGCACCAGGAAGCCAGTGGGAGCGGGAGGGAGAGGCCCCCTCTGCAGCACCCTCTGTCCAGCCCACGTGGGAGCATCTTGGGCATCAAGAAGAGTTTGACGGGCACAAAGGAAACTTGAGCTGGATAATCCAGAGGGAAACTCCACCGCGTTCGGCTGCCAGAGCAGGAATGTCCCCATCAGCACCGCAGCAAAGTGCCCATGGCCGTTCCCTCTCCTGGTGGCTCTTGGCACCCATTTGGAGTTGGTGCTGTAGGGAAGCGTGCGGCAGAGCTGGCCCGGCGCAGCCCCCCACTCGGCAGCAACTCGGAGCGCTCGGGGCAGCTCCTTGGAGCGCTCGGGGCAGCTTCTTGGAGCGCTCGCTCCCGGACACCGACCCTGCTAAGAACAGGGGAACCGCCAGCACTGGCTCTGTGCGGAGTTAGGCTGTTCACGAGCCCACAACTCCGGCCAGAAAGGAAGGAGAAAAGAAAGAAAGAACGAATGAAGTGCGGACGGATTCTCTTGRAGAGCAGGAATTTTTCACCCCAAGATACAGAGCAGCTGCAGGGATTTTTCCAAGGAGTTAAATAATTTTTAAAAAAAGGCTAAAAAAAGGCTTGGGAACTTTGATCAGGCCTCAACCACGGAAAACTTCAGATCAAAGGTGGATATTTTGAGACATTATGAGTGTGGTCAAATGTGGCTCTCAAGCAAAAATGCTTTGCAGCCCTGCGTGTGGTGGTGTCGACAGAGCACCACGAACCTCCTTAATCCATTGACTTTGCATTCAGGRGTTCACTTCCCATCTCGGAAGCAGGTCGCTCCCGATCCATGAGCTCAAGATGCTGCTCCGGYTCCTGGGTCCTCTTTGTGGAGCAGCTGCTGTGTTAATAGGAACCGCACTGACACGCAGGGTCCAGTGCAAATAACTCAGGACCTTCCTGGCGCTTGTGTCTCCATTAGGAAAGACCCCATCAAAGGGCGAGCAGAGGAAAAAGTGGGAGAGAAAGGCAAGGGGATGGGAATGCTGCCTCGGAGAACACCCCTGGCCGGCTCTGCTCCTTCCATCCCCACCTCTGCCCCGAGGGCGGCTCTTCCCCTGCTCTCCACATCGTTTTTCAGTGTGATTTAAGGCGTATTTAAGCCCAAAAGAACCAGAAGGCAAAGATGGGCGTTCTCATGAAACCCTAAGTCTTCAAGTCCACCTTTCCCAGCGTCTCAAGCTGATCCATTCCACACTAATTCCTTCCTTTCCCCCATCATCTTGCGCACTCACTCTCTCCCCTCTCCTCCTGCCCCCATCCATCAGCTCCGTTTCCACCCTCCCCTAACTGCGGGACAGGAGCTCTGGGGCTCGTGTTCTGGGCAGGCATTTCAAGCTGCTCTGCAGAATGCAGCCCTGAGGACACAAGTCTGCTGGGCTGGCCCCTTCACCGCCAATTGTGCTGCAATTACCCAGTGGCCTCAGATCCTGTTTCAGGGAGACAATAGCAGCCCYGGCCGCTGCTTTTAAGGGTGCCTCCTTGGTAATGGTGCTGCCTTTCATGCCGGCCAGCAGCTCCCCCAAACAAAAGGCAGCGCTTCCCTTGCCTTAATTAACAAGGAACTTGCAAGTAAGGAAAGCTGGCGTCCTACAAATGAGAGGAACAATGAAGAATAATTACAGTGGAAGGGCTGMTGGTACCCATGTTRTTTTTTAAAACCGTGGTGAGTGGTRGCACCAAACGGATGCACAAACAGGCAGGAAAGGGCCCCTGCAGTAACTCAGAGCGTTGTCTCCTTCTGCACCATTCCCCAAGGGGAAGCAGCCAACTTTGGGGTGGCAGATGGACTTCTGCATTGCAGTTATTTGTCCCCCGGGCCTTGCAAACCCTTTGCTGGTCGGCAGCACCTGGAGCAGCACAGCTCTCGTTGGCACAAGTTGGTCAAAACCTCTTGAGAGACACACACAGCGCCAGGACACCACTCCCATGGGAAAGCAGGAGAAACAGGGACAGAGAAGGGCTGCTGCTGGGCAGGGCAATAAGCTCCTGGGTTATCTTCCTGGATGGCTCTCAGGGCGCCGRTGCRCTCCGGGYGCTCCTCCRAGCATTGTCACCAGCCAGTATCCGYRSTATCCAAGAGAGGAACCTCTCTTTCCTCCCCCTTTTCCCCGCCCTGAGCACTTGCCTGTCTTCGGGCCTCTTGGTGCCCCGCTCGTACGCTGAGGACGGCGGCGACAGGGAGTCTCGCCGCCTCTTCTTCTCCTTGCTCTGGCTCTGCCGCTCGGGATCGCGCTCRCGGTTCAGCACGGGGTTCTTGGGAGTCGGGGTCTGATCCCGGTGGCCGGCGGCCTCTCTCCCACGATCCGCTGGTAGGGAAGAGGGGAAAAAACCGTCACAATTCAGCGTGTTTCCAGCTCCCCACGCACAACCTCAGCCCCAACGTCAGCCAGAAGAGTCGCCACTCAAACTSCATCTTAAGCTCTGGGTTTAGATACTGCATCCACTCCTGAGGAGTTGCCTAAGGGATCGCCGTGCGCCAGGATTATTTCAGACGCAAAGAAGAGCTGTGAGCGAGGGCAGGGGGGCGGTGTGGCAAAGCCGTGCCCCGGCTGGGTGACTCGCAGCGAGCGGGACGTGCCTTGGCACCGCACGACCGCCCGCGCCTTCCCGGCTAACGCAGACACAGCCACCGCGGCACGCCGTGAAGGCGGCGACGCTGCGCGGAGCACGAAGCTCCACCTCACAGCGGGCTCTTCCTCCAGCACCTCCTGCCCTACCAGGAGCCGCGCGGCACCGGCCCTGCTCTCTGTGCTGGATCCACGAGGAGGCTCCAGGCTTCAGAAGCTCAAGGTCAGCCTCTGCAGTATGGCCAAGGGGATCCCATACCCTCTACCTAAGAGGGTAAAAACCATCTCCTGCTCTCATCCGAGATGCCAAAGAGTTGTTTTGTTCYATAGGGATGTTTATTCATCTTCCCTATTTACATTTCATGCGCCACAACAGGAGCTGCTGCCCATAGGAGACACCCGCAGCTCCCAAACCAACAAGGGCAACCACACGTCCGTGCAGAATGAACCCCAGCGTGGGTCTCCAGCGTCCCAGATGACACATCCCAAGCTCCGGATGGACAACCTCRCTTGGTGGGACGCACCAGGAAAATTAAGCCGTTCCATAGGAGTGGA
This sequence comes from Eudromia elegans, assembly GCA_003342815.1. Taxonomy (NCBI): domain Eukaryota; kingdom Metazoa; phylum Chordata; class Aves; order Tinamiformes; family Tinamidae; genus Eudromia; species Eudromia elegans. The sequence continues at coordinate 87,673 of PTEX01000170.1, read as the reverse complement.
ATGATAACGGGGTAGAAAAGGAGAGGTGACTACRTACCGCTGCTCTCCCTTTCGGCCTGGCTCTTCTTGGGGATCCGATACACCTCCTGCAAAACAAGGCACAAGTCAGACCTCAGGCAGGCACACGAGGCTGTTCCCGCTGCCTGTGGGGCTGCCGGGCCCCAAGGTGCTACCCGAGGAGTTCTGGCAATTCCACCACCRTTTCAAAACAGAACAACCCCCAGGTTTGGTCTTTAAAGGCATCACCACGGTGCTTTCTCCACATTGTCCCTCATCAGCACTTCCCGTTTCATCAGTTTATGGGGCTGTCGGAGCAGGGGCTCCAGTGGAGTTGCTGAGGAGCAGACGTGCTCCATGCTGGACATTYGGTGTTGCAGAACCACAGCTTGGTTGAGGACAGAAGGGACCTCTGCACTCGCTGAGCTATTGCCTTAATGACCCCACATGATCTTTAGAAGAGTTAGAAGAGTTGCACTAGCAAAAGCCCATATCTACCTTCCACCCTGCTCCTCAGWGCTGGAGGCAGAGCGACCCTGCCCACGAGGCCGAGGAGAAGGGGACGTCTCCAAGGGGGACGGCAAGAGCTGCTGCTCCGCGTTCCACGCCTGGGCGCGTCCCCGACAGCCCACGGGCTGCGCGCACGACTCCTCCTCCAACGCCACGCCTGAAACTTGACRTGAAGACCGCGTGGAAGAGAGGGAGGGAAGGGAAAGAGCCTCCAAGGAAGGAAGCGCAGCGCATTTTGCTGCGCCCAAAGGCCCTTCCTTAAGACCTCAAGGTATCTGAGGCAGAAACCGCTTGGATCGACTGCAAAAACTACAAAACCCACGGGAACTTCAGGACCTTACGGAGCATCCTGGTCCTCAGAGAGGCAGGAGAAAGACCTGAGGTGCCAGCGCTGCTCCTGGGCACCCCAAAGCCCAGCCCGAGATGAAAGCTCCCCGGAGGCTCCGGTGCTGGGACCGGCRAGGCTGGGCTCGCCGCGCAGGGCGCAGCGTGGCCGTTCCCCACGCAGCACGGCTCACGGAGACGACGTGTTCAACCCCAGCGCCGCGGSTTACGGAGGGAGTTCCTAAGCACCTGCATGCTCTCAAGCGTATTTTTGCTTTAACATGCGGACACGTGAGATGGAAACATTATTCCACAGGGCGAGAGGTTGTCCAAGTCCTGGTGCGCGGCCAGCGCGTGGTACCCGCTCTGCTCCTGCACTCGGGAAACACAGGAGCTGAACACAGACATCGAGTCCCGGGCAAGCGGCACCCGAGGAACTGGCTCTCTGGGCTGAATACGAGCGATAGAGTCCAGGGAAAGGAAAGGAGGGCCCTTAAGGGGCTGGGTAAGGCTTGTGCTTTCTTGGAGTGACTCAGCTTGGGCATTTCCTGAAAACGGAGTGACTGARGGGCTGGGGCCGTAAGAAGAAACCCGCCTTCCAAAGCAAAAGGTTTCCTCTCCAAATATTAAACATCCATCTTTATTTCCGAAATACGGTTGGAAATTAATTTTCCGCGGTCTCTCCCGCGGCCCAGCTTTACATCAGCGTGGGCCACGTGCTCTGCTCCAGCGCTGCATTTGTGGGGTGAGGAAATACGTCCTCCTTCAACGAAACAAATGGAAGTGCAAGAAGTGCTGCGGTGGCCTCACCACSTCACACCCGCTCTGAAAGGGCCCCTGAAGCTTAAAAAAGGAAAGAAAAGGTCACAATAGCTAAGGGCTTTAGAGGGCCAGGTGGCTCTTTGGGGTYTGAGTATTTCCTGCGTCTCTCGTGTTTTCGGGACGAGCGCCAAGCACCGTCCTGCTCTCAGCCTTGGGCACCATGGGCTGAGTCCCAGCGCAACTCGGCAACACGGGCAGCTACAGCGTCCAAAAACGCTCTGTCTGCATTACTAGAGGGCCACCATGGGGCACATCAGGTTGGACCGGCCCCAAAAGGGGACACGATGGGAGCAGCTGGCACCAGGACCACGAAGACCTCCTCCGTTGTCCTTCCCTTCCTCCCAACACCCTTCCGGATGGACACAGTGTTTGCCAGGACCTCTGCGGCCATCAGAGGCACCAGCAGGATGCCCTCGGTAACGGTGCTCTTCACATGGAGGGATCACGATGGAGTGGGAAAAAAACGAAGCCCTTAGGATGTTTTTAATGGAAACCAAAGGAACAACAGAGCAACTCCCTGCTTTGCCTAGAGGCAGATGCAGGAGGATGGTGCTGGGACAAAAAGCTACCTTTGAGAGCAGCGTCTAACGAGTTGCATGGAAAATTAAGTACAAAAAATGAGGAAAAAAATGCAAAAAAAGGTCGCGTGTGGGGAAATCCTCTCGGGAAATCTGCCCATTAACCACCGACGATTTTTCACCTAATGGGACAAAAGAGGAAGGGCAATAGCCTGGACCCGAGCACTGAAACGGCACCATGGGGTGGAAACTGCTGAGCAGGGAAGAGGCTGGGGTTGGGTGAACAAGCCAAGGGGCCAACGGAGCCTCCGGCCCAGCCTAACTCCTAAGCCAGGAGCGAGGAGGGCCTTGAGTTGGGCAACCTCAGCTGCCACGTTCGGGGGGGACCTCGAAGCTCCAGCACGAGCAAAAGCCCCTCGGCAGAAACACTGCAAAAGCCGGGGCCGCACGTGGGGCTCCTACGGGTTGGGCAGGAAGCGTTTCCCAAGCCTGCCCGTGTCGAGGTGCATCAAACGGGAGGTCTGGTCTCCGGGCAAGGAGAGAGTTCAGTCTGTCCGCCTGGGTCACCGCAGGTCTGCTGTCCCCGCGCAGGCTAATGGTTAACCCGGGAGGAAGGCTCTTTGGATTGCAAAAGAGAAAGTCCACCTTGACTAAGCCACACAGCGAGGATAACATCTCGGACTCGAATTCCAGGTCACGGTGAAATAACTCCCAGGTCGCAAGCGCGCAGCTAAACCCTTCTAAACCCGAGAGAGCCGGGCCCTTCCAGGGCTTTTCCTTACAAGAAACCCCTCCAAGTTGCCGGAGAGGCTCTGGGGACCTGCACAGCCACGCCTGGGCAGAGCTCTCCGCTTCTCCGAGACGAACCCGAGGGGTCTCGGTCAGCAGAGGGGCCCCCCCTGCGCGGCCGGCGGCGCGYGTGGAGGCGCCGGAGCTGCCGGGCCCCGTTGGCAGCCCGGGCTACGAGGGGCCCCGTGTGCCTGCCCGGCGCGGACACCGTGGCACCGCGGGTCCGTGTGCAGAGGTGTGTAAGAAAAGAGCTCGCTCAGTCCTTTCACGCCAGGGCTTGTGAGTTTTCCCAGAGCGATGGCCATTGCCGGCAACGGACGTGCCMAAACTACGCCGGCGTCACCGAGTTAACCACCTCTGTCCTCTTTGCACCTATTACGTCTCTCAGGCACCATCCAGCTCCCCAGCCACCTTCCTGCTTCTTCACCATGTGCGTGCTACGTTCTCTCCCCTCTTCAGCACGGAGTTGAAAATGGAGCAAAGGAGACACGTGCTGAGCTGGTGATGTTAACAAGCCCCTCGCTGCCCTGAGAAGCTGCATGGAAATGGCTGCAATTMCCAGGGGGCATCAGCAAGAGCGGGGAGGACACAGTCCAAGTCACGAGACCCTCCCATCCCACAGCAGCAGTTTTGGAGAGAGGTTCGGAAGCTCCAGCACTCCAGCCAAGCCCCAGCTTGGGGAGATCTTGGTGGCGCTGGGAGAAAGCACCTTGGACTCTTCCCATCCGGGTGACTTAAGTCCTCCCACGGCTTTGAGGAGCTCCGGGGACCATGCCGAGCTCGAGCTCGGTGCCGGCAGGTGCAGCAGTCCCCCCTCTCTTAGTCTTTTTATGCAGAAACCAGGATTACGGTGGCAAATGAACCCCTAAACCAGTTTCTTGACAGGTGAAAAGTTGGACAGAGGCAGTTAAGTCTGGAGCACCCCACGTAGGTGCAGGACACGCTGCACCCCGAGGTCACAGTCTCCCCAAGGCCGCTCTGCAAGAGGAAAACCAACAACTCTGCACAGCCCTTTGGCACGGCCCTGATTTYGGAACCGTGGGATTGCTTCTTCTGGGACCACTGCAGACATGGGTATTATCCCAGGACATCTGTCTTGGGATAAACACTCCTGTCCCTCAGAGCAGAACCGCACTCACAGGAGGTGACACACACGGGAGCAGCGTGACGGAGCCACGGTGCCACCGCGGCCCTTGGTGGCAGCTTGCCATGGGTGAGGACCCCAGAGCCACCCTGCAGCACCCCAAGCCAGAAGCCCTCCAAGCCCAGAGAACACCCAGCTGCTCCGGGGGTCAGCACCTAGTGCTAACAYGACACTGCCAGGGCAAGTCTGGTGCCAAAGCCACCGCATTTGAGAAAAGCTGCACGAGGTTCTGAAAACTTCACGTTTTCGGTGATTAAATGTTTTTGTTTTTTCTTACTCTGTTCTGAAGTTTAAACAACACAACATGAGATCCTGAAAGCACAAACATCTAGTTACAAACAGGAGCRTGAACCCGTGCAGAGCAGCACAAACAGAACTCAAACGGGTACAGGGGGCAGAACCAGCTCCCAGTTCAAACCACCCCGGGTACCAGCAGTGTAAGGGCAAGGCCTCTCCTTCAATCTAACTGTAAATTCAACCTGATTCCATTTAACCATCAACTCAACCTGACAGTGTCCTGGAAATAAATCAATTCATTAATAAATCCTGAGGACCGCACAAATTTTAAAAGGCTTCAATTTAAAACCTAATAACTAACATACTACAGGCCTGCTTAGTAAAGGGATGGGGGCGAAACCAGGGAGCACGACGTAACGCTCCACTCAGTAACGTGTTGGAGTTCCCCGCTCACACGGCGACGTCTCACCTCTCCTCCCACCAAGACTGTAAGGCACGAATGGTTACGGTCAAACAAATGCTGGGGGTATCAGATCCTTCTGAAAAATTCAGAGATAAAAGTAAGAATTCTGCCAAGTCTTGCATAGACTGCATTACTACAATTTAAATACTCATAAGCAATTTTGTGTATGAATGTGAGTGTTTGCAGCTGCGGGTGAGGTCTGCTGGTCTCAGAGCTCACCGCGGTCCCCTCCGTCGGTGCCCGGCACCTGCACTACGTGCTCGGGCGTTACCTGTTGTTTCTGACAGCTCCCTCTCAAGCCCTTCCTCATGGCTCAGTGGCCACTTCCTAGGGGAGCAACCCACTCCAGAGCCACGCGATGCAGCCCAGGGGAAATCTGCTTAAGGAGAAGGTCTAGCAAGGCAAGCAGTGGGGACATCATGAGATGGATGATGAGAAGGACACAGAGCGCTGCTGCRGGTGTCACCGAGCTCAGGCCATTCGGAAGCACAAGGACAAGGACACGGTTGCAGCCCACGTGGGACCCCTGCCTGAGAGCAGGGTACGGAAAGCACCCGGCACCACTAAATCCTTCTCCTAAAGGAGTTAGCAGCTCCAGAAAGACCTCAATGGAAGTGAAGCGTGAAGCCACTGCACACCTAGCTACAYTTAGAGGTATCTTTAAGGGCTCTAGCTATCTTTAGAGGTATCTTTAAAGGTTTGGATTCGTGTCCAAAAATCTGGATGTTCACCCCATTACATGGATTGCAAAAACGAAGAGGTTAATCGAGCACGGAAAGTAATATGGAGAGACTGTCAAGCTGCTAGTGTTTGGGTCCACTGCAACGAAAAGCAGATGTTTGGGACACCCCGATAACCTTGTGAAAGGTGAATTGAAGAGCTGACGGTCGGTCATTTGTTCCAGCACCGACAAATCCCAACCAGACCCACCCGCCACTTTGTTAGCCTCCTATTTTCAGGGCAGCTGAAATCACCTCAACCACTGCAAAGGACATGACTAGGTCGTCTTTGTGGTGGCCAAAGTGAACGACCTGCTGCTTTCAGCGTGCACCAGCAGCACCCAATGACCTGCTGCAAGCCGCAGACGGCGCCGTTTGCGATCAAAGGAGATAGATGGATAGCGCCTGGAGAAGCCCTCGGGTAGGAAAGGCAGCCCGAGCGGCCGAGCATTTACCCCGAGCACAACCGCTGGGTTTGCTCGGGACGCGAGCGGGAGGCGGCGGAGCCCGGGCAGCACGGGGCGCCTCTTACCTTGAGGTCTTTCCAGACGTCGAGCAGCCGGGTGGCCAGATCGCTCACGTCCACCATTTTGTCGGTTTGCTCTTGGCTCCGCTCGCTCTCCACGTCRGAGACGCCCTCCTCTTCGTCCTGAGACGGCGTCTCCATGGTAAGGGGCTCCTCCAGCTTCGCCCCGTTGCTCTCTTTGGCCTCGGCTTCGGGCTCAGCCTCCAGCTCCAGCACTTGCGACTTGCTGCTCTCCACCGGGGCGTCCACGGCAGCTTTGGGCTCGGGCTGCTGGGGCTGCTCCTCTGACCCCTCCGTGGTGGTGCCCTCCAGCTGCTCCAGGTCCTCCTTGCCCTCCTTGCCTTCCAGCTCGCTGGTCGTATCCGAGATGGCGCTGTCCATGCTGTTTTCACTGATGATCTTGAGCCTCCGAAACACCAGCTTCTTGGGGGTGTCGGCGTCGGCCTCGGCGCTCTGCTTGGCGGACACGTCCGGCGTGTTGAGCGGCGTGTGGGCCCGCGACGTGTTCTCGCTCGAGTAGCCGTCGCCCTCGCTGAGCGGCGGCACCGCCGCCTTGGTCTGCGCCCAGCGCTGGATGATGGGCAGCACTTTGCTCTCCTCCAGCATGTTCTTATTCGGGATGGGCAGCAGCTCGAGCGTCTTCATGATCTAGTCGCAGGGAGAGAAGCAGAACTGTTAGGATTCRGGTGCCCGTCCTTGGTCAAGAGGACGCGGGCACGCCGAGCGACCGCAGCAGGAGCCATCTCTGCCTCCCAGCATTGTACACCCAGGGCTTTATAGGCCACTGCTTTAAAAAAATAAAATAAAAGCCATGTGCTACTACAAAATCCAGCAGATTTTAACTATTTTTCTTAAGCTAGCAACAGAGAATTCCCATGCCAAGGAAAAAGAAAGGCAGTAAGGAGGATCTTACGACTCTACCACAATGTCTGCGCGAGGGTTAGGCTTAATTTCACACTGTGATTTGCACCTGCATGGACAGCAGCAATGGTCATTCCGTGCAGTTCCCAAAGCAGTCCTCGAGGACTGAGGGACAGCAGATGTTCTAGCAACATTACGTTAGCTGCTGCCACGGGCATCACATGGCCAAAGACCAGCTCTGCTAAATCAGTGACAGCTTAAAAATAAGAAATAAAGCATAAAGAGAGACAGAAAAGGCAGAGGTTGGAGTGGAGACTCCAATCAGGGCCATTCAAAGTTCTCCTCGTGGAGCCTGGGGCAGGGGGACTCTGGGTTTGTCATCACTGAAGTTGAATGTCTGAATCGGGTCCAAATGAATGAGAGAAAAGGCAAAGTCTGACCCGAGCACTGATCTCTCCYGTCCAAACTGGAGCTCCAAAATGAGCGACTTCCCACTCGGAACCGAGCAATCACCCAGTAGCTCTGCAAAGCCCCGGCCCTCGTACCTCAGCGAGCACGGAGGGCAGTAACTACACAGCTAACTGCAGGCTTGGAGCTCCCGCAGAGCGATGGCCGCGGTATCTGGGACGTGGCATGGATTCTGCCTGCCCCAAAGCAGCCAACACCGCAGCTCTAATAGCCGTGGGGCCGAGCAGGGTTACTGCAAGAGAGCAGTGCCAGCTGCTGCTGAGGACTAGCTGGTGGAAGGGGTGGCCCGAGCAGCCCGGCCACCCCTTCAGCACCAYGCAGGGATGGGAGGGACGAGCACAACAGAACCGGTCAGTCCAACCCAGCTTGGGAGAACCCTCTCACTGCCACCATGTCCCTGGTACCGTGGGGAGACCCACAAGCAGGTCAGGAGGAGCACAGGCACCAGGACGCTGAAGCTCCTGCAGCTCCTGCTCCCCTGTTTGGGATTCAGGACTGCGGAAGCCTCTCTSAAGCACAGAGCCGAGTTCTTGGAGAAGTGGCTTTAATAAAGGAGCCACCAGATGATGTTTGCATGCAACGCGTGTGCAGGAACCAGAAATTCAAGCTCTGCTCGAGACTGCCAAAGCAAAACCTCCGGTTTCTTGCACAGCGCAGTCCCAAACAGGCAGCAAAGAGCTTTCGTCAAGTCTGGCTTGTGTCACTAACCCCGAAATCTAAGAAAAACCGCAACGGCAAATTCTTTCCATGAATTTAGAATCTCCCTTCAAGCAGGAATTTCAGACCGCGACTCCAGCGRTACCTGCAGCTTATTTTCACGAACCCACGACATAATAGTTCTACCCACAGGGGAACAAAAAAGAAAAAACACTAAATAAAATCAACATGCTTCCTGCGAGCAATTAGCACAGCTGCTTCAAGAGCTTCCCGCACGCCAAGCGGGACCCCGGCCATCCCGGAGGGAATGACTGACCTCCAGCTGCAGCTTCAGGTTGTTGGCGGTGCTTCCCCTGCCATCGCCCAGCTCCGTCATCCAAATCCAGAGGAGGGACAAGCCGTGRCACTCCAGGAAGGACTTCAGGCAGGTCTGCGAGTGCGTGTTCTAGGTGAGCCAAAGGACAGACAGTGCATGGGAAGAGGCAAGAAAAGCTTTGGTTTCTACACACCGACATGGCTAACTACCCCACCAGGTAGTTACATACCCATATATAGTACCCATAAATTCACTGTTACTGAAAAAACACACAAAGCAAAGAGCCAGAGCGGRGTAGCTGGCAAGATCAGCACGTGTCTGGTGTGATCTTGTGGGATATGACGGCTGCTCTCAGGCTGGGCTACAGAATAAAGCCCGTGGAGGGCCTGGACTGCACGGAAAGCCGGTGCAAGGGTGAGGCAAGGGTGAAAACTCAGGGCAAAGGTGGCGAGAGGCTCGCGGCGGGGTTAAGCTGACAAGCGTGTGCTTGCGGAGCCCCTTCTGCGAAGCCCCGAGCAGCTCATCTGCACAGAAACACCCGCCCGCGCTGCAGTCCCTTCCCAGGGACTTGGACTTCCTASTCCTTGGAACCTAGACACTCCTGGTGAAAGGAATGGTTTAGGCACATGCGTTCCACCAAGGACAGAGCAAGCAGAGGGCCAGGATCCCACGTGGTCTATAAACCAAGCAGAACTGCAAGTTTCTCTGCCGTGACTCATCCTGTGCTTGGTGTCAGGCACAACCATCCAACCTTTAAGCTACTTTTCCCTCTTCTTCTAACAAGGGTGAAACGCTCTTGTTTAAAAAGCGAGAGACCCCCTCGTGTAGCAGCCGAGACCTCCTCACCTGTATGAGTTTGAGGCAGGTGAGTTTCTGCTCCAGGGTCTCGATCCGAACCATCAGCCGGGATAAGCTGAGAACCTGGTTCTTATCCGAGAGGCCCTCGCCGTTCTCCAACAGGGCTTCCAGCTCCCCATCCACCTACACAATGGGCACAAAAGACACAATTTTCAGGTCACATCAGGCTTGCAAAATGCCTCCCTACAAGACGTTACAGATAATTTGTCGCCTGGTTTGGGGAGGCAGAACAAGCCTCCCTCAGAAAGCTCTCAAACACTGGAAGGAAAAAAGTCTGGCTTTAATCTGAGTGGGTTTCCTGGGCTTTCTTTTATCTTCAACATTGTTTAGAGCTTAAATATGGTTAAAAAAGAAGTGTGTTTTTCACACTAGCTGCATTTACATCCGCAGAAGGGGAAGGAATGGAGGGCCTGGCCCGCGACCGTGGCCGATACGTGTTCGACACGAGGGAGTCCTCGAGCTCTACCACAARCTCCCCCCGAGGAGCAGCACGTGTCCCACGTGCCCATTCATAGCAGGAGCTCTGCAGGGCAAATCCCAGCTGGGTGCCCCCAAACCCCCCACTCACAAACACTCCCAGGCACAGATTTATCTTTCCACGTAGGGGACCAGGTTATCTCTGTTTAACCACAGAAATACAGTTGATTCTGTAAATACCTAACTCCCACCCATAATCTTTACAACCAGAGGTRCATCTCTCTTGGTGTTATGTCATTTAACACAGAAAAATCCAGGGAAATTTGCTGAAAAGGGCTATTTTGGAGTGGTCAGGCACAAGCAGTGTGCAAGAAGTGGGAAGTCAAAAGGATCCATCCAATTTCTTAGCAGCAACCTGCAAAATTTTCCTACAGCATTGGGTCTGTAAATGCATCTCTGCAATGCAATGTAGAGAGCAGGTTTGTCTAGCTGTGTGTAATGGGAAAGAACTATAAAAAAAGACTGAAAAAAGGGTCTCGGTTTACTTTACATATTTCATTCACCTCCATCTGCAAAGACAAGCGAAACTCTAGCCACAAAGAAATGCAACACATGCTGGTACGAGTTTCTTGAAGCTGCCTTGCCTCCAGGCCAGGGCAATTAGAGATTCAAATTTCACATCCCAGCTTGGAGCTGGGGAACATCTGCACCGCTTGCACCGTCAGACATCTGATGTGTCCCAAAAGGAAGGCCTGCGCTCTTGCYTTTCACTGGAGCTCAGAAATCATACAAAACTATCAAAAAGAAATAAATCAGAGAATTTAGGGGGCTTTTCCTCAGCTGAAAAGCCTAGAGGATTCAGCACGCTGGTCAGGGGGTGCAGCCAAACGCTGACTGCAAATGTAAAAACTCTCTGGTGTAAAAGCTCTCTGGTGGCACTTTATATTCAGTTACTCAGAGCAAGAAAAGGTGCATTTAAGTAAAACGCCAGAAAACACGTGTTTGGGGCCAGTAAGAAATAAAATTATATAGATACGTTCATGGGAATGGATTCTGAGGCTGCTCTAAGCCTCTGATCTAAGCCTACAGAGGTGCCCCGGAGATTGGTAGAAAGAGCACGAGGCCCYGGGTCAACTTTTGTTGACACTCACTCCCCCTTAGGAGAGCAAGGGACGAGGACACCCACCGAGTCCTTCTTGCGGGAGCGCTCCTTCTTCATCTTCCCTCCTGCAGCTCGGATGCTCACCCTGTTCTCTCCGCCGAGGTAGCCGCGGCAGTTGGCTGAGCCACAGAAACACTTCTGAGCCTCCTTGCTGTTCACGGGCACAAGAAACACAGCACGTCAACAACAGGCCAACTACAGGCACAGCAAAGTTGTTTCATTGAAARGGCATCACGGTCTGGCTAGGAGGGAAGACGACACTGCAGAACCACCTCTTATTCTCCTTCCTCCCCATTAGCGTTGTTGCCCCAAAGCCTGCAAATTAAAACTGCATTTCACAAACAACCAGGATTAGATATTTAATGGTTTGGAAAAGGCCTGCATCGTATTGCTCAGCACACGAGAAGGAACATGGTGCAGATCCACGGAGGCAACAGAAGATGGAGGAGGCAGACGTTCTTTTTAGCATGGATATACAGCAGTGGACAACAGGAGAGAGTTAAGAGCTAGCAAACCCCAATGAGATGGGGAATACACTCCCTGAACATGAGCTGATATYTAAGTGAACTAATACAGCAAAACAACTCTCCACCAGAGAGGCTCCTACCAGGCCCCAAATGCTAAACCCTCAGGATTTGGACTGAGCCAGAGTAATCTAGACGTGACTGCAGTTACGGGTGGTAGACCAACTTGCAAAGCAGATCCACCTCCCTCCTGACGGCCTCTGTCACCACTGTGAACAGTGCCCGGTCCTCTAGTGARAAATACAAACCAGTGGCTCCCCTTCCACAGTGACACCTGGAGAGCAGAGCAAACATCAAAGCCATGGGGAGCTCAAGGCCAACGCAGATGCTGAAACGCACCGCTGAGGTCACAGCAAACGGAGCAAGGAGCCACCGGCGTCYTCTAGGAGACCTCGTGTAAGACGAGGCTGCTCTGCAGAGCTGAACAGATCACAGCTAGAGGTCTGGGCATGAGACAAGCAGCTTCCAGGGGGACCTTGGTCTCAGTTAAGAGCAGAGGGACCCCAAAACACCTGCTTGGATTGGGGCAGCTTACGTTTTGCTGCCAGAATTCAGGCAGATGATTCCCACCCAGGGAATGAACTGAGAAGTCAGATGCCATCTCAGCTATTAAAAATAAACAACATTTTAAAAGGTCAGCRTCTGAYTAATATGTTTGACATAAAGCTACAYGAGAGCAGCTGACATGCAAAYGCAAGTAACTTTATGACACAACTAACAATTCATTTCTGATTCTTCAGCTTACRGACAGWACCCAGCTGTTGCAGYGGGCAGGATCCACAAGGAAAGGGAAGTAAAAACAGCTTATTAAACAATGCTACTCGSTGAGAAATGCTTCACAACTGTAAAAATGGCTCTAGAATTAAACTATAGGTTTCTTCAGACTGTCAGAATCTATTTGGAGCCAATGGCATGAAAAGGAGAGGCAAGTGAAATATTTCACCATGCACCTCAATGGGCAGAAATATAAAACATTGTGCTCTTCAGCTTGGAAAGGAGAGCTAAGGGGGCAATGCTCAGGAAAAGAAAAACCTAYGGGCTAGAAGGCCCCCACTGTAGCTCTCAGAGGTGCTGCAGCTACACAGGAAGAAACCACACGCTACCTGCTAGGTTTTTACAGCCCCGCAACTATTTGCAAAGTTGTAAAACCCCGGTGGGCACGGAAGAAAGGAGGMGTATAACCCAAGGGTACTACAAAGCCAAGAGCTGGGGCCATTAATAATTAGACAGAGGAAAGAAATAGTCAAGATAATTATCTGGGAAACTTCCAGGGGGGAGAGGATGGTATGAAGTGGGAGGAAAAGCCCATAAAGTGCAACTGGGAAAACGTGTAAAATCAACAGGAGGCTCTTCTCCTGATCCTTTGTGTTAGAAATGAAATAAACTTTACCCAAMCACATTTTTTTTAATAGTTGAGTTGCGTTTGCAACTGCTGAGCACTCAGTGAGGTTTTCCAAGCCTTAGTTTTGCAGCGGGATTTCCTCACGGCATCCACGCTCCCAAAAAGCCCATTTCCAGCAGCGGCGAGCGGCCACACGTACCCGTATCTCTGAAACTGGTAGTCAAACGTCAGCTCTGAGCCCGACGGGACCAGTTTGGTGGTGAAAAATCCAACTCTGAGCTGCCCGTTCACAGTCCACTGTGGCAAGGAAAAACAGGACAAGGCCAGTTATTGCAACGGGCAGGCTGGACGACAGGCACGCGCGTTAACGACACCGATCCCTCCAATTTAAAATGTGCAAGGGGAAGCACCAGGGCTGGCCCATTTCAAAGGCAGATGTTTACAATCGACTAAGGAGTTTGGAGGAAGAAAAAGCACGAGATAAAGATAAAGGAGCAGTGCTTTTCACGTGGAGCCGGCGAAGTCGCGCGCCGGTGGAAACGAGCAGCAAGGGCTTTGATCCCCCGTCTACCTTTTGTGTCTCGCAGTTTGGCTCACAGCTGTGGTTCATAAAACGAGAGCAGTTTCCCTTCTGGGTAGCATCTATTATCTAAAGAGAAAAGAAAGAGCAAATAGAGCAAATCTGCCTTCCTTTGCCCTGCCTCCCTCTGTGCCCACGTACGCATTGGGTTTGGAGGAACAAGGTGAGGGGGACCYGGGTTATCATCCTTTCCATCCTCAGCTATCACCTTTATGTGGTTTGCAGGGAATGGATTTTGCAGTGGTAAAAGTGCCCCAAAATAAGGGAAACGCCATGACAGTATTATCCAGGCTTTGCTGCTGTTACAGATAAATAAAAAGTTCCTTAGTTTAGGTGATTCTTGACTTTTTCATGGCAAGTTTTCAACCCTCTGATGCAATGAACACAGTGAAGCTAAACACTTCTGCCACGCAGATGAAGACCGTGCCCAGGAGCATTTTGCCCTCCTTTCCACAACTGAGTAAAATATTTCCCTGCGCTCCCTTGCAATTGCACAATAACCCCACGGCAGCTGCGGAATCCACTTCCTTGCAGGGGAAAATGGGAAAAGAACAAAAGCACCTGGAGCATTTGAAGTGATTTTACTGTAAAGGTCCTAAGACCCCCCTCGAAACAAACCAAGCAGAAAGTGGTATTAGATTTCTACTTATTCACACGCCTCTCAGTGAGGGAGGGCCCACCGCTCCGGATGGGCAAGTCTGCACATCTCTGCATCTGCAGCTACATAATTCACTCGATCTGAAATAGCTGCTTGGCTGAAGCAGACATAAATARTTAAGAATTCTGGGTATATAAATATTTCAATGACAGTAGACCGTACATGGCAATTCCACCAGGTAAATTTAACATGGTTCTGCGAGCGGAGGAGGGAAACTTGGCTGCTCGTGGATTCGTTTTCCCATTTCCTGCGGTGTCCAAGAGCTCCATGTGAAGCGTTTACCCAGCTGGGACACAGATGTGGTTCTGCTGCCACGTGGAAGGGATGGGGCCGTGCTCCRTCCCTTCCCTTGCTGGGGACACGGCCACCATCTCTATTGAGCTACCTACTCTAAGGCAATAGGGCAGAGCTGAGCGTCTACAAGACAGAATCATCAAACAGTTTGAAAAYGAAGAATGGGTTAAAAACCATGTGATATGCCAACACAAACCCTAAACTTCCTTTCCCTGACTTAAAATACATTCATGAGACTCTATTTTACTGGACTGAAGAGAAGTCACTTTGTAGGCAAGGGGCCTTCACGCCAAGCCGGCACTGCGGGTCACTGGGGTTGGGCTCCTCAGGGCTCTGCTCACCTCATCGTTCTTCAAGGCCATAAAATAATAGTGGATGTTCTTGTTCCGAGCGTACTCCTTCACCCGGGCCTTGAACTCCTTGTGATCCAACACCTCTCCGCAATACTCCAACACAAATGTGTTCCTGCAAAGCCCAAGCAGAAAGAGCACTGAGTCCACACAGCAACACGCGGAAAACACGGGGAAAAGAGAAAACTATTGGTTTTGACACCGTCTCTGGGGACGGTTTTGCAGCTCTTAGCCCTTTTGTTACAGCCCAGATTTTTATATTTAGCACAGCATTCCTGAACCACTTTAATCCCCAGCAATTAACTTCTTTTTTGACACTATCCCATGGCAAGGTAGCTACCAGCGGAGGGCCCAGGCACGAGGATGAAGCTTCCTCTCAAGCAGGGTTTGCTCTGCAGAGAAACAAGACGTTGAGGGCTACGGGGCTACATGAAGACGAAAACAAGGAGCGTGAAGAGAACAGGAGCTGGTGGGTTCTTCTCCTAAACTGATGCAGGAGGCCTCTCTGCATCTTGCTGATCTCATGGGTGAAATGAAGAGTTAACAAAATACCCCTTCTAACCCTAGGAAAGACAAATCTGAAGCCAGAGGTTGAAGAGAACAACTTCTTACCCCACTAACACTGAGGCACAGCCAAGGGACAACTCCTGCACTGCAGTCGGCCCCTCGCGAGTGTTGTGGTTGCCGCGGAGCCCATCCACGGAACCACGGCATCACAGAAGGGTTGAGGTCACCAGGAACCGTTGGAGATCACCTGGTCCAACCCCTGCTCAAGCAGGACCCCTAGAGCACGTGGCACAGGGTGCTGTCCAGGCGGCTTCGAATATCCCCAGGGAAGGAGACTCCRCAACCTCTCTGGGCAACCTGTTCCAGGGCTCTGTCAACCCAAAGTGGAGAAGTTTTTCCTCATATTTAGATGCAGCTTCCCCTCCAGGCCACATTTGTAAACTATGGTCCCCTTCCCCCATCTCCATGTCCACCAAGCAAGACACCTGGCTTGCTGAACTGCTCCTSCAGCTGACAGCACAGCCTCATCTCGCCCGTGCCACCTTTAGGAGAGCAGATGGAGCCTTCCCTGGTCTGCATTTACTGAGTGTCAGCATAAAGGTGTCACCAATGCTGTCACTTGAGGCAGACAGAAACCAGCCCAAGGTGCTGGCTGCAAATCTCCAAGTCTAGGGAAGAGCATCAGAGCATCATGATGGGGAGGAGAGAGGAGCGCAGAGCTGGAAATACCTTCAAATGTTCACCAGAGGGGACTGACCTTCCTCTGGGCATGGAGTCTCTCCACCCTTCATTGGGCTTTGAGATCTTCTCACAGTGGGATGACCAACCAGAGAAGGTTGTCCTCTCCCAAACCAAGCTGCAGTTCCTCCACAGTTTCCTGCTTCTCTCCAAACCTTTCTCCCAAGGAGATTTTTCGGAAAAGTGTATGCAGAAAGATGAGCAATATTCCAGGTAGCACCAGCACCAAGTCTCCACACCATGTTGTGAGGGAACCATATCCAAATCCCCCAGCACGCGTGGGCCAAATTCAACTGACAGTTCTGCAGACCTTGCCTTCCCGAGCAGGAAAACCACAACCAGCCAACGTAACAACAAGCAAGGAGGTCAAAAGAACTGGGCCTCACAAGTCTATAGGGGGCAGCAGCAGGGCCAGTGCTGCTGCTTCATAGCCTTAAGACCTACAATCCTACTTCCAAGAGTGTCAAAAAATCATTCAACAGAATTTTTTTTGTCTTCAAAGGAAGAAAAAAATAAAATTTGAGTTTCCAAGGAAACTCTATGAAACATCCTGAGCTGCACTAGACATTTGTACAGTAAAATTGGAGCCAGACTGTCTGAGCTCTCGCCGAGCTTCCCGTGCCGGAGGCTGAGCAGAGCCGTGGCTCCCCTCCTGYGGCCCTCGGGAAGGTAAAGCACACAGGGCCCGGTGGAAGCAGGGCCACGACGCYGCAGGGAGAGCTGCTTCTACAACATCCCTTGCTGCTCATGGGCAGATTCCTGCGGATCCGAGAAGACACCCAGACCACCGAGGACACGTGGCCATCACCAGCATGAGACACACCAGCTTGGAAGCTGGGTAGAAGGGCCACCCGAGAAGGCMTCCCCAGCTTAAATCCTGCTCATATCACACCTAGGTCATGGCACAATTGCCTCATCATGATTCTCCTCCCAGTGCCAGTCGCTTCCTAGTAAAACAGCTTCAGAACAGGGCTGTAACTCCCCAAAAAATGGTATCCAGACTGTCACCAACCTGTGAGGAGGCCTATGGGCTCTAAAGTGGTGCAAGTCTTGTGTCTGGGCCAGCCAGCTCCTTTATGGCCAAAAACACTACATTTAAGGCATACTGCCAAGCCCGAAGAGCTTGCCAACAAAGCATTAAGTGTGGATAGAACAGTTTCATTAACCTATAGGKTTTTTGCACAAGTTGTTTTAGCTAAATGGAGACACATCAAGAACTGACTCAAATGTGTAAGCACTACGGATGGAAAGCTACCAGCAGAAGCACRGGAGTGGTGCTTCTAGACCACGGAAGACTAGAAGATCCCCACGGGYTCTTCATCAAGAGATGAGGAGGAAGGCTCACAAGAGGGTAAATTTCACAGAGATGCAAAGAGGAAACACAAAACRTGGTTTCAGTAGAGCAACAGAGAAACGCAGCAAGAAGAGAACGCAGACTAAGCCCAAGCTGAAGCCAAGTCAAGGCCACTACCCAAACTCTCCTGAAAGTAGGTGGGAACACAGTAAAACTAGAGTGGGAGAGCAAATGTAAAATCAGTGGATATGTATGGGAAGAGARCTAAGCTAAGAGCATGAGGATAACGTATAAAATGGAAGAAAATTCAGTTAATCTGCTCATGTCAATGAAATTGAGAAAATGCCAGCAACTTATATCCCACTCGCGAGGGAGTAAAATTGCGACTAGAAGGTCATCTGAAGAGCAAACGCTTACGATGGGAGATCCTTGGCAGCTCGGAGCCCCCAGCCTTTCTTCTCAGTGAGGATCACTTCAACGTCTGCATGCTGCTTCTTCTGGAACCGCCTGTTGGAACAGTAGTCGCCATTTGGGCACCTAGAAGAGCTAAGTGAAGGAAAGGGAACAAGTCAATTCCCAGCAGGACGACAGCAGGAAGAACAGAAACAGCTCAGATGGGAAACAGAGATAAAGAAATGATAATAAATTCAGTGTAAAACTATCAAATATGTTTCGCTATAAAAAGTATAACCATGTGACTGTCAACATGCAAATGCAGACAATTTATTTTGGGAAAGAAGATAAAACACTGTCAGTCTGAATGCCACCATACTTCTATGCCATGCAACTAAAATGGACTCAGCTTGGCCTCCTCTCTTCACATTTCTAGGGTTTCTTCCCAAGAGATCTGCCCTTCCTCTGCCTCCGCTCCTGGGTAGAGCAGGAGACAAAGTGGAGAGCTGCTGCCAAGTAATTCCTCGCCTTCCATCCCAGCCTTCCAGCTCTTGCCTTCCCATCCCAGCTGGCACCAGTGCTCCTGGCAGGGATGCGTTGAGCAGTGGCCCCTCTCCGAAGACCAACCCACGGCAGAGAGGCAGGAAACGGCAGCGCGAGGACAACTCGGTGCCACCACGCAGGGACGTGGTGAGTTCAGCCACGCCACACCATGCTGCCAGGCCGGGGCCCAGGGGCACTTACCACTCTATCATAAGCAGCCGGTTGAGACAGTCTTCACCACAGGCGACCTCCCCCTGGGCTCGCTCCTCTTTGGAAAGAGGAGGGCACTCGCACAGCATTCGCTTAATATCCCGGTGAGATTTGTTCTTCTTCCTACAGCGAGCACAAATTGGGTTACAGTTAGGCGGGATTGGGATAGAGAAATACCCCTCAGTCTTCATCTGTTGTTACTGGAGGAAATTCAGCCTGTCTCTAGAACCTGGGCAGATGGATAATATTTGGACAGCCACACAAGGAGGTCCAAGGGCGGCCAAGGAGAGTCTGTGGGTTCGGAGGTGCAAGGCGATGACTTTCTGATGACACGAGATGGTTCCTAAGAGCTGCCAGAACAACCAGCCACTGTGTCCCCAGCAAACACAACCCAGTTCTGCTTGCAATGCACACGGTACATATGTACACAGGTACACACAAATAAAGATCAAAATCCCTTCATTTTGTCATGTAAGTAAAGAACTACATTTCCAGAAAAGTCCCAATTTATAGGGAGAGGATTTCTTACCACACAGTCCAAGCTATGAACCATTTCAAAGGATAAACCTTTCATTATCCTCGCCTGAAATCCTTTATTCTGTTCTAGTGTATACCATATTCTACAGTATTCTATACCAGTGTATAACAACATATGGGGACAAACTCCAGAAGTCCTTTCCAATCTCAGCCATTCGGTAATAATTCCCTTATTTTCCCTGGTTCACAAGCCAGGAGAAAATCTTCTAAAATATCTTCTAAATACTAAGATCTTCTAAAATATTAACATATAGACCATTAACGGGACACACATACAAATTGAAAACTGTGTTTTGTTTACAACACAGACTCAGGGGTAAGTGGCCTGCATTTAGACTTTGGATCAAGAATATGCTTCAAAACACACTTAAATTCAAAGGACATTTTTGTCCATTTTCAAGTGAATCCAAATATTGCAACTCAAGAGTACCCAGAAGAAGCAACCAAGACTCGTGAGTGACATCCCAAGCACAGGTATGTTTTGGGGAAGGCTGAAGGCAGCTGAATTTTGAAGCAACACAATTACTAGTCTCTTCTAAAGCTCAAAAAAGTGTGTTTTTTCCCCTAAAGGATCATATCCTGTTCAGTATTCCCATGGAAAAGGCTAATACTCTTCCCATGCTCCCCCATCTTTCACTTCGCCTCCCGTCCTCGTGTGTCTGGCAGCCAAGACTCGGTGGGGGTGATAGCACTTGTCCAGTAGTGCCTCCTCCTCTACGGACAACGTTGGTAGATGTTGGCAATGCCAGAGTCTTCCCTGCCCACTCCTCACCGCGCTACTAATTGTCAATTTGAAAGTAAATTTATATATATATATATATATATATATATATATAAGCTGATATCTAGAAACACTACAGACAAGAAAAACAGTAAAAAGGCGAGCGGTTACCTTTCTGTCAAGTACACGTTTTCCTCAATCAGGTCGAAGTAGCAGGGCATCTTTCCTTGCTTGGCGAACTCCTTCCAGCGCTGCGGGTCTCTGAAGTCCTCCATGATACACAAGCGCCCGACCATGGAGGAATCCTGCGGCGCCGAGTCCGCCGGCTCGCCGTCCGTCTTCACCTTCTTCCTGTCCCGCGCGTCTCCGTCGCTCTCGGAGTCGCTTTCCACCTCTTGGCGCCTCTTCTTGGGCGGTCCTCGCTCCTTCGCATCGTTCTTCTCCGAACCCTTCACCTCCTCCTTCTTCTCGCCGCCGCAGACAGGCTCCTTGGTGGAATTGCTGCTGATCTCGTGCGCCTGCACCGAGCCTGGCTCTTGCTCTGCGGCACCGCGGAACTGGCTCGACTGGCTGGGAAGATGAGGCTTGCAGTCATCATCCCAGCGCTCGTCCTCTTCGTACTCCTCGTGATCCTCCGTCAAGGAGTCCGGCACTTGCCCTTGCGCCCGCTCGTAGTTCACCCCAGAAGGCCGGCTCCCGGGCCTGGCTTCCCAGTAACCGTTGCCCTGCCAGTAGCTCTGGGAGCCGCCGTATGCTCCCGCCCCGGGCTGGTAGACGTAACCCGGGTACACCCCAAAGCTGCTGTCAGGCTGCTGGTAGGTGCTACTGGGCTTCTCCGCCTGGGAGAAGTCCCAGCCCAAGCCACCCATACCCTCCGTCGTATGGAAACCGTCCACCCTGGCAAAGTCTCCGAGGCCGGACTGATTAAGGCCACCTTTCCCTTGCCTGCTGTCTGGTCTGGAGGAGCTTGTTTGGTTTTGAGGTTTATCAGGACCTTCGAAACTCTCGGGCAGACAAAACGGCTGCTCTTCCGGCCGGCCGGCTGCTCGACCCCCAGAGACGAGCTCCTTCAGGGTCATTCTCTGCTCCGGGTTGGCTTTGCCATTGGAATCCGCCGCCAGGTCTGCCTGGCTCGTACTGTCGACGCCGTCGCTCTGCGCCTGGGACGCGTCCCGGTGAAGCTCTTCCACTTCCTTCCTGCTGAGCTCCGTAGACGTGGCCGGACCCTTGTCCATTCCCCTAGGCGAGCACCTGCTCTCCATGTGGGACCCRTTCTTACCCACCAGGTTCTCCGACCTCTCCTCGTAGAAGGGCCTGCTGGACTCCGGCCTCTCGTCATCCCAGTGGTCAGAGTAGCGCCTGGCGCCGTGGCTGCTCCGCGACGAGCACGGGCTGCTCTCCTCCAGTGCTATCGTGGAGTTCTTTGGCACCACCACGATGGACTGGAGCCGTTTCCGCGGCACGCCGTCATCGGAATCCGAGCCCTCCGAATCGCTCTCCTCGCTGCCTGCCTCGCTGTCGCTTTCTGCCGTGTCCGAATAGGCGTCGTTGCCGGCGGGGATGAACTCGGACGCGTTGCCGCTGCTGTCGCACGTCGGCGCCTGAGTTACGGTTTCCTCCGTCGTGACCACAATGTCGCAAGATGGATACGAAGCTCCTGAGAACACCGAGGCCACCGCGGACTCGCTCCCTTCCTCCTGCTCAAGCAATATTCCGAGACACTGATGGTCCGAGCCGGCCCCTCCGGTGGAAACAGCACCTTCTGCTGCTGCTGTCCCTCTGCTCCTGTGTTCCAGCGGCGCTTCTGAGGAATACGAGTGCTCGTCTTTAAACGATGGCTTTGCTAAACAAAAACTAACGTGCTGGTTACCAAACTCCTGCACCTCTTCACCCTCGGAAAGCTGCAGCAGCTTCTCCCCTTTATCCAGCGGGGCCTGATCCCACTTGGAAGTAACCGTCTGATCCGGCTGCTGCGAAACAACGGCATTGTCTAACTTCACTCTCAGGGAACACTCGTCCTGGGAGGAATCTCTGCTCGAGCTATCCACAGCCCCGCTAACTCCCTGCAAAGGGTGGAGAAGATCCTGCTCATCCTCGCAGGCTGCCTTTGCATTTTGATCCTCGGCGCTCTCGTAGTCGCACGTGACCGTCTGCGGCTCTACCGGAATGTCCAGGAAAGCCTCGGAAGGAACTTTTATCTCTGCTGGTTCGGCTTCTATTTCAACTTCTGAATGATACAAAGAAGGGGCAGCATCATCTGAAATGTAGCAAAAAACTGACTCTTTGGTTTTGTCACACGGAGGGGCCGGCTCATCCAGCTTCCTAAGCACAGTTTGGGAATGATCTACATTCACAAGGGGCAAGGAGGCCGCGTCCCCCGGCTGCTCGGCCACCGGCGCCTCTGCTTCTCTAAACAAGCTGCTGCACTCGCTGGACTGCACGTGCGAGGCGTCCGGCTCCCGGCCCCGAGCCGCACACGCGCTCTCCAGCCCGCCGGACGGCAACGCGCCCGGCCTGCTGCTCTTAACCAGGGGCGACGCTTCGGACCTGCACGGGCTGTCGTCGGGAGACGCTGCGACGTCCTCCGCTTTGGAGGCGCTGGAAGCTGCCACGTCCGCACACCTACCTGCTGGGGACCCGTTCATGTTCAGTTCCATAGGTAAATAAGTTCTTAATTGGTCACGCTTTATTACAGTTTCCTGCTCCTTAACACTGTCATGGCATTCATTTCCTATAAGTCCATCGGATTTTGCGTTAGAAAAACCATCTTTCGACTCATCTGCCTTTTTAAAAGTGGGCGACTCGTGTAATTGATTCAACGGAGAAAGTGTCTTTTCCCTTTCAAGCTTTTTCGCAATGGACGTTCTCGCCTCACTGCTCCTTAGACAAGAGGCCTCTAAATCTAGAGAATTAGACTGCTGCTTTATTTCTTCATTCGATTCTGTACAACAGAAAGAACTTTTCAATTTATCAGACTTTGGCGCGGGGGTCTTGGAAGGGGTGGACTTATAGCGGGAGGAATTCACATTACTGTCAGGTTTAGAATGGGAGGTCCCCTTTCGATAGCCCAGCTCGCTAAGGGGAGAGCACCGTTTGGCAGCTTCACTCTCGGAAGTCCGTTTGGAATCCCTGTCTGCTTTGGATGAAGACTTCCCTCTCCTCTCCGTGTCGCCATGGGACGACTCCGCTTTGCCGTCCCTGTCCGATTTGGAGTACGAAGTCCTCGAATCCCTGTACGAGGAGGAATGGGACGACGTCCGCCTCGAGTCACTCGACCTGGAATGTGTCCTCCTGTACTCCTCCTCCGAATCCGAGCTCTCCCGCGCCCTGCTGTCCGCGTACGAGCGGGAATATCTTGTCCTTTCTCTGTACGGGGAGCTCCGATGGTACCTCCGCTCGGACTCGTAGTAATGCGACCGCTCCGACCTCGAATAGGAAGAGCTGGTTCTGGAGCCCCGATCGGACCGGGAGCGAGAACGGGACCGGCTCCGCCTCCTTTCTCTGTCTGATCTAGACCGGGAGGAGCCATAGCGCGAATCTCGCTCTGATTTCGAGTAACTGGAATATTTGTCATCTCTGTCCGACCTGGAGCGCGAGGAGGACTTGCCCAGTTCTTCACCCCTGAGAGCAGCCGAACTCCTTCTGGAATCTCTCTCTTTTTCTGTGCTTGATACTTTCAGCTCATGCGATCGCTGGCTGGAGGAAGTCCTCACAGAATCCTCGTCGGATTCGGAGCCGGGCACGGGGCCATCGGACTGGGAGAACTTCCTCTTCGAACCCTGTTTCCTAGAGCACAGGGAAGCCCCCTTTGAGCTGTCCGAAATTTCATCCTCTTTCCCAATATGGGAATCTTCCTTCTGGGGGGTTATTTCTGTCTGCTCGAGCGCATTGTGAGTTAAATGTTCCTCAGAACTGTGTGACAGGGCATCCTGCCTAACGTCCACCTCCAAAGCGTCCTTAGGCGCCGCGCGACACGCGGGCACTTCGGCCTCCACAGGCGGCGACAGCAACAGCGTCGACAGCAACGTCACCGGCAGCTGGGGCAAGGCTGCTGCGGCAGGACCGGGCAGGGATGCTGGTGGTGACACCGTCGGCGGAGGCGGTGGTGGCGGAGGTGGCGGCGTCGATGGAAATTCCACGGCCGTCGCCACCGGTTCCGTCACCGGCGCCACAGCCGGTGGCGGCGGCGGCAACGCTGCTGCTGGCGGCGGCTTGGCCGTGACGTTGAGCAGATGTTTCTTGAAGTGGATCTTCCCCAGTTCTACCTTCGGCTTCGGAGGCGAAGATTCTTCAGCAGCACCAGCAGCGTCCCCGAGGTCCATTTTAGTTTTGGGGTTAAGGTCAGTTTGAAGGGGAGCTGCTGGGGAGTTTGGAGTTTCATTTTGCTTCTCGTTTCCGAGCCCAGCCAGAAACCTATTGGGCAAGGTCTTCTTGGTTAAGCTAAAGCTGAAAGACACCTTCTGTCTTCCTTGCTCCTCCAGGTTAACCTTCGTTTTGGTGCCTTTGGGCAAAAAGCGGCTGGAAGCAACCCCCTTGAACAGCGGGCCTTTGATGAAGCCAGCCTTCTGCACGGGTTCTGCCTTGCTCTGCAATAAAAACCAAGAGGATGCTGTTAGGGGGACAGCTCGTTGCCCTTTTTAAACTCTGTTCTACAGAAATGTTGAACAATCTCTTTTACTGGGTGAATTTTTCACGACAATAAGAGAGAAATTGGTATCTGTGGCTCAGCTACCTTCTGGTCCCATCTCTCCTATGAACCAAATCAATCCCATGGTCATTTCGAGTTCTGAGCAAAATCTCTTTGAGGATTTCAACCAAGGCACTTTCCTCATTTGTTAATGAGCAAACTAAAGCTTCTCGGATTTATTCCGTTCTTATAAAAAAACAGGATTCATCCTATGAAGGTAACTGAGGACACAGCAGCCCTTCTCCTTGTTTGGTTTCTGTGGTCCCAAACTACAAAACAAGTCCCCTCTGCCACGGAGATGCCCTCGCTTTGGAAATGGAGCAAGTTGAGGGCAATAAGGTTATTCCGAGGAAAGAACCTCTTCCCTGATGGGATGTGCTTATCAAAGCCCGGGATTCGCACTTCCAGAGCACGGACCACAGGATAGTTATTTGACGTGGCACTTTTCCAATGCTCTAAAATTTAAGACTTGTCTTTGCCAAAGTTTTCTCCCCATCGACGCCAGCAGAGAAAGTGATTTGTAGGGACGAACGCAGCCCTGGGGTTGCCAAAAGGTGTCTCTGTCAATACTGCTGATCCCTGCAAATCCAACCCACGTTAGCTGTAATTGCATTTTGTCTAAGGAGCACCACGCTCTCCACGAGAGGAGCTGTACAGTCTAGAAACCATATAGAGCCGGGCTTTAGGCTCATAACTATTGCATGAACACATCCTTGGCAGCAAGAGCGGCTTCCTGCAGCTCATTGTGAATTATTATGTACTTTGTTAGCCTTTAACTTCTGTAAAACAATGCGGAGCTGCTCAGGCTAAAGGCTCGGTGGTAAATTATTAAATTAAGTCATTGGTGGAATGAAAACCCCATCCCATTCTATTTGCACCCTCAGACTCTATTTATATCAGGGTTTTTTTCCCTTTCCTTTGGTAAAATGCCTGGGTTTATTATTTAAATTTTGAAAAAAGCCACGTCCCTGTCTGCACGTGACTTAATCCCAGCCAATCAGCCCAGTATCAGCCACACATCCGATCTCCATCAACGGGGGCATTACCTGCATTTTGCGGGTGGGAAAAAGAAAACCTGCCTCCTCATGGGCATTTCTGAAAGGGAACGCACAGGACGAGGAGCGGCCGCGAGAAAAGTGCCCGTCCACCCGCTGCAAAACCAGCTCTCCTGCTCTACTGCCTCTCAGCCTGCCCTGGGAAGCACTGCACCTGATCTCAACAGCAGCCACGCCTCCTGTTTTTAACCTTAACTCATGCACAAGGGTCTCCACTGAAGCCCTACGGGCAAAATGCCCCCTTTTGACCCCCAAGCTGCGTGCAGCTCTTGCTGTAGCAGCAAGAGCTCAGGTTCCTATCGGGATGTCTAACGGAAGGAGCTCTCCAAATCGCAGCACAAAAGTGCATCCGAATCCAAATTTGGATTTACCTACGGGAGCACCTACACAACTGATCCATAAATATGGTAAATGCAGAGCATCAGCATTCAAGGCTTTGACAAAAATTGCTGTGGAAGCTTCTTACGAGCAAAAATTCACAGTTATGGAGATAAATGTCAGTGTGCAGGTGAAAGTCCTGCCAAGAGCAACGGGAGCTTGGACGCTGGGGTTTGGATACGGCCACCCTTGTGCAAAGCACAGGCGTGAAGGGGAGAGAGAAGCTCCTACGGATCCAGCCCCAGGTCTCTGGGGGCTTTTCATGTGTTGCAGAAGAAATATTTCACCYCTGTACATTCACCCTCCCAGGGCCTTTTTCCTGAAAGAACACTGAGTTTGAAAAAAAATGACTTACATAATTTAAAAATACCTTCTGCAGGCAGCTGCTGAAATTTAATAGGTCGCAATTACTGGTGAAGCTCTCTAAAATAAATGGTTCTCCCTTCTTCTCTGATGTTTTGCTGGAACCGTGCGTGTCTCGAAGCCTGCCTGAGGGTTCCTGCTTCCAGCAGGACGTCCCTCCTGCAGCTCCCACTTTGCCACGAGCAGAGGTGTCCGTGCACCAAGACACCCAATGCAGTCCCAAAGCATCAAAGGTGACCAGCAGAAACCACCGCTCTGCTGGGCAGCTGCAACGAGTTTCAGTCTCTCAAGGTTTTCTCCTTCCCCGTTACCTTCACTGAGCCACGTGCAGAAATCACAAACACTCGAGAAAACCCATAGACCAAAACAACCAAGYTGGGCCAAAGCGTTTCTCAAGAGCAACAGGAAATAAGAGAGGGACTGATTTTACTCACCTCGTTTTCTTCTTCTCTATTGCGATCCAGCCGAGAAACCATGCAAGAGAAAACAGAAAGAGACGGTGTAAAAATCAAGCAGGGAGGAGCAAGGCACCTGGCGCTCTGCATCAACGCTGCGAATGCTCCACAAACCTATGGATTCCACCCTTGACCTGTGCTAAGACACCTCACAGTAACCACACTGCCAGCCACGCGAGAAGAGGCGCCCGGAGGAGCTTCGAAGCCCCCCTGTTTGCATGATGAAAAGGTTTCAAGTCTTTGGACGCCGCAAGTCAATCCTGCCAACGCTTGGAGCACCGCTACCTCCATAGGATGCCATAGGAACGCGCCAAGGAAAGGCCACCTTTSCAAGGACTTCCCTCATCAAGGCTGTTGAGCCAACACAACAGCGATGGGGAGAAGATCCACCCTAGAGAAGGGCCCGTGCGGACCCRCTCACCCATTCCAACAATTGTCACCCAAGAACCAGGAGCAACCACAAGGAGGCCCGGCCACCACGAGATGCCTCTCCRGAGGCTCCGGTCCAACCAATTACGCTGCATTAACAGGTTACAAATCATTCTTCTGGTGGTGATTACAGGCTTCACTTCTCAGGAAACACGACCCACGAGTGTAAGCTGCGGGCTCGGCTGAAGGATGCGAATGTGATCTAAGGGGGGGTTAAGAAAACTGAACTCTTCTCCCACGCCACACCGTGGATTAGYGCTGAGCAGGAGGTTTTCTTCTTAAGAGCATCGAGTTTTAGACTGCCAGAATTAACTTCTATCGGAAACAGAAATAGCCTTGGCCTGGGGACAGTTTTTCAGCTGGTTTTGCCCCATGTGTGGCTTGCTCCTCAGAAAACCCTTCACCAACAGCTAAACGTAGAGGCCGATGGGGAGTCTCCCTGCAGCAGGGCCACCCTTACGACAGTTAACCTGAATARAGGAGACAAATGGCTCGGGTTAGAGGCACAAGGACATCTCCCTTTGGCGCACATCGGAGGGATAAAGAGATTCCCACAATGACTTAATTTCACTGCCCTTTCCCTGGAAATTATTTCACAAATTCCTCCCACGCCGGGGTCARCGTTGTATAAACCATGGAGCGTTATGGCCAACAAAGAGAAGATCGAGCACCAAACCAGCGGGGCCGCCCCCAAACCCATCACGGGTCTACAGCAACCCCACGTGCACAAAGCCAACCACCACGGGCTGTCCTCAGAAGAGAGGAAGGGTGAGAGAGCGACGGCAGCCTGGCAGCGGGATCTGCTCTACGGCGGCTGAGCATCAACCCGCACGCGGCCCCGAACRCACAGCCGGCCTCCGACAGCCCTGACGATAAAAGGTGCCTTGTTCTTCTCTGTTTCGGCACCTCTAATGCTTCCTAGGTGTCCATACAGGTGCCCAGGAGACCGCCCTGCTCCTCAAGGGGACAAACGTGGTAGGACAACACATTGGGTTCATTTTTAAGAGATAAAAATCTGGAAGCTGAAAGCTCTCCATAGCTAAGGATCGGCACGAGGGATGATGACCCTCAGAGAGCTTCAAAAAGCCCGATTCTGGTCTTCAAAAAGCCAGATTCTGGTGCGACACTCAGGACCCCTAGCCAGGAGCAGATGCACCAGGCAGGCGTCAGCACAAGGGCCACCTCAAAGGCGGCCCAGTGGCCATGACGGGGGTGCTGCAATTAAATTTCTTGCTAAAGAAAGGAAAGCAAATGCAAAACCCAACTCTTCCAGCCGGACACTCCATAGGAGGGAATCCTTCGGATCGGTGCGGAGCTGGCAGTGCCCTGCAACGATGCCGGCTGCTTCCCGCAGCTGCTCTGGACTTCCATCTATGAGAGACACCAACAAGGACTGATTTCATTCACAACAATCGGGGCTAAGCGAAGCGGGAAGCGTATGCAGCTTCATCAGGTATGATCTGGGGGGGAAACCCTTGAGCTCCAGCAGAATTCAAGAGAAGGAAACACACGGTCCTGCCTAAAGGCACCTGCAGCCCTGCAGAGCGAGTCCTTTGGCGCAAAATAAAAAAGCAGGTTTCATAAAATAGCTGCAGGTCTGAAGTTCTGGCAAGCACGCGGTTTCTTGGTCTCCAATGTGGCCGGATAGAGATTAAAAACTAGGACAAATTACTGCAAAATCCTATGACCAGMCACAAGAAAGAGTGGAGCTAAACTCCTGCGAGGGGGGTCACAGTCAAGCACGGGGTTTCTGATCCCCAACTCGTTGCTGCTTCTGAGCCCAGGGAATTCACCTGGGCACCGGGTGGCAGRAGAGTTAATAGACAACCCGTTCCTTCCCCAAAGCAGCTGCACGTAGACGGAAGGCTGCAGCCCCAGAAGAAAAAGAGGGGAAAAAAATCAGTATCAACATCAAATCAGTATCAATCAGTATCAAACAACATCAGGCATGAGCACAAGTGTCACTAAGGGATTTCTCTCTTAATACAGACCTCAGGGGACTGCTGTACGTCGTTACCTGCATCACCTCTTTTAATGCACCCTGTCTTTGCACTCGTGAAAAGTCAGGGAAAAGACGCAGCCAGCAAGGCCAGGGATAGGTTCCCGTGCTTATCCAATGTGGGAGCCGGGAAGGAGCCGCCACGACACCACACGGAAAACTTACAGAGCTGGAAATTCGGAATTTACGACGTGCATTTACACCCTGGTTCTGAAGCCGGGGCAAATATAGGCCAGGAAATAGCACAAGGCAAAGTGCAAAGTTTCATTTACTTACTGGTGAGCTCCGTGTGTGCTAATGATATTGGTGTTCTCGGGAAGCGCGGGGAAAACCACCTGCCTGAGCCGAAAGCCACTTCCAGGGGATGCGCGCGGGCTCCCGACCCGGAGATCCCGGCGGCCGGGACACGTGAGGAGGAGAGACCCAGCGAGCACTAAAGCTGTGACCCCCGCGAGCGCCCCTCACACGCATCGCTGTCACTGTGGCAGCAGCRCTGGGGTTACTGCCCACCAGGGAATCACGCCGAGGAGAGGCGGGAGCGCGAGACCGCAGCAGCCAGACGGGCACGGAGCCGGCGCCGCCGCTCAGGATGGGGTGAGCGCACCAAGGATCCCTGAGTAGCAGCAGGAATCCAGGGACGCCCCGGACAGAGCCCTCTGCAAACGGGAGAGGGGAGACTGCGTTGGCAGCTCCCGGAGAAAATGTCTTCCCAATCGCAAAGTGTGAACGGGATCTCGGGGCTGGTCAGGATCGTGTCCTCCAGGCAGCACAAGGAAGCGTTTCACGCGTGCAAAGTGCTCCAAAATTGCATTTTGCATKCAGTCAGCTCCCAAAACGTGGGTGCAAATCCCCGGTTTCCCTATCCCAGGCCTTGTCTGGAGCCGRGATGCGCCTGCAATCAGAACATGCAGCAAAGTCACACAGCGATAGCRAGTCCTATCGCATCCTCTGTCAAATCCTAGCAGCTCAAAAAGGTTGAAATCACGCTCTCACTTGCTCCAAATTAATATTGGGTTAACGAGAAGGTGTTTTCCCACAAACTGGTGTCCCTAAATGCTGAATTCGTCGGGTATGCCAGGGTGCAAGGCCCTTTCCGTAGCATCCAGCTTACCTGCTGGGTACTAAAAGTGCAAGAACTCGGGCTAGAACCATTTGAGCGGCCTTGGCCTTACTCCAACCTACACGCTGCTTTTCATGTTTTCCTCCTCKTTTTCCCTCCTCTCCTGGTGCACCTGGGATCTCCGCCTTTGCTCTGCAGAAAGCGCCCGGATTCAAGAGGAGCTTGGAAGGATTAAAAAGCCGCCGCGCTCAGGGCGTTCCCCAAAACGCCGCGTCCTTTCGTCACCGTCTCTCGAACGCTGCAAGGCCCGAGCGCACGGCTGATCCGGAGGATCCACGGGGCCGTATTCCTCGYGCGCTCAGGGATGAACTTTAAGCTTCTAAACCCGCCCAGCAGGTTAAGGCAGCAGCAGGAGACGTCTCCAAAGTCACTCCTGCCCTCCTCGAAGCTGCGAACGCGCAGAGGGAAATGACAACCCAGCGCCCGCAACGTCAGCTCCCCAAGAGTTGAGGGCGGCCGATTCATCTCTTTGATCAGACACAGAGCAGCCCAGCCAGGGGAAAGGGCTGGCAAACCAAGAGCAAAGAGCTGCAGCGCAAACGGGCGGCCAAAATCAACGGAGCAGCGGGTAAATTCCTCCCCTTCGGCCTCTGTGGCAGCAGGAACCTGCAACGGAAACGGGAGTTGGGTGGGCGAGTGAAGGGCAAACTCCGGGGCCGGGAGTTCTGCTGCCGACTGCTCCGTTTGCAAATATTGTGCAAACATTAAAAAAAGAAAAGGAAAATCCGCTGCAATAAGGCAGAATTAGACACTTGTCGTTTCCGGGTGCAAATAGCTCTCTGAGGAACGTCAAGTAAAACTGGTTTTAACACGGYCGTAAGGTGATGCTTGAGAAACAGYRCRATCCTTGCCACGACTACCGACACGGACGTCTCTCTGCTGGGGCTTATCGGAACGCGGYGGTTCTGTCGAGGGAAACCACACATAAAGCATCGTCTGGGACACTGGAAACGGGGAGAACGCTGCCCGTCACGTCACTGCCCGGGAAGCGCCGCTCCAGGGACGCGGCACCCGAATAGGTGCTACAAAAATGCTCCTCCTTCCGCTAAATCCAAGCGGCAAAACGCAGGAAACCTCCCGCCACAACCCGGTTCCGAGACACGGGTCGGACTCGCTGCGCCTGCCGTCACCCCTACCCGAGAGCATCGCCAACACTCATCTTCATCAGCCACGTTTCTAAATGCACATSCTTAAAAACAGCAGTTTGTAAGTCCTCTGTCTCCCTCTGTTTATATATACAGCCAGACACRCACACAAACATAATATATTTAGAATTACGTTAGCGGATCTCTAAGGCGTGAGGACCGTCCGTCCCTCTCGACCATCCTTCCTTGGCCACAATGCATGGGGAATAATYGTAAAGAACAAAAAGCAAGACAACAGAAGCCCCTGAAAGCCATTTTCCGCCCAAAATCGGGGATTTCTTAGCCATTCCAATAGCTTTGAGGTACATATATATGTGATACTGTTATATATTGTATCGGTGTAAGTTGCAAGGAGCTGGGTGGGAAGGAACGTTTATGGGACAATGGAAAACACGGAGCACTCAAATCATCCGCCCGAATGTTCAGGTGACTAAAGGAACACAGAACTACTCGTGTGCAAGATCAACAACATAAACCACCTAGGGAGCCTATGGCTGCTTCCGCCACCCATCTGAAGCTAAAATACATATCTACGTTACACATACAGGTATAAGTATAGATACAGATAAGACATATAGATATAAACCTTTCCCAGTGGCGGGTGCAAAGCCTGAAGTCCAACGGCCTTATTTAACCCGGCTCACCTACTTCTCCAGGCCGTTAATTATCCCCAGGATGCGGCAGCGAAATCCAGGGCGATCCAGCTCAAAACGCTGCTGCCCACCCAAGCTCCCTGATGGACGCAGAGCACGAGGAATCATCTCCCAAAAGTCCAGATCCTGCCCGGATTTTGCATAGGAGGACGCCAAAACACATCAAATCCAAGCAATAATTGGTGAAGGTGAGTTCTCCTCCCGCGCCGGAGATCGGAGCACCTCGGATTTCTGTTGCTCCCAACACTGTGTGAGGCAGATGGCTCCGATCCCTACCTGGAAATCACGGATCCAAAGGCRGAGGATGTGGCAGAGAAGGCCACTAATAGGGGACATGCACCCGTCTTGTGACACAGGCTCAGCCATCAGCTGCGTGGTGACAAATTCAGACACACGAAGGGCTTTTTYTCTGTAAATAAATTGATTTTTTTCCAGGAGATGCAGGCGAGACAGCGGATCCAAAGCCTGAAAAGTCTCACGCCGGCGCAGGCAGCGAGCGCCACGTTCCTCCCTCGCCGCTCTCAATCTCATGCCCCCAGAGACCGKAATTAGCTGCTTTAATAAGGGGAAGAAGCCTGCAAAGGGAGACACGGGTGCAAAACGAGCCTTGTGCTTCCCCTCTCGTCCCCCCGGCGCCTTCAGCAACACATTCGGGGCAGCAAACGGGGGTATTTAGCCACATCCACCTGTAGCGTGATTGCCAAGAGCTCACGCTGAGGGTACTAAAGTTACTGATAATTTTCCCTCGTGAAAGCAGGAAATAGAAGTCAGATGCATATGGGGGAAAATAAAATTTAAAAAGTGAATCAAATCCCAAAGTGGCGGTACAGCACAAATTGTAACTGTCCAAGAGGCTCCACGACCACGAGGTGCTCCAAACCYAAGAAAAGGAAACAATTCCCTTGCCAGGGAAGCGGCTGCTCCAAGGACCGGGCTCCCTGCTCCAACGCAAGGGCCACCGCAACGGCATCCGCAGCCACGAGGAACTGGCTTGACCGGACACAAAGCTTCAGAAGATTCCTGGGACACAGGTGGCAAACGGTCGGGTGAAAGTTCCACGGTCCTTCTTCATAGGGAGGCTCCAGGAGATGCCACCAACATTTGTGCTCATCCGCTGGCCCGYGGCTCCATGCGGGATTAAACAGCTCCCTTCAATCTCACGAGCCCAGTGCCAAACTCAATCCCAGTGGTAAATCCCATGGAAAACAACCGTATGGAGGCGACCAAATCCACGCAGGTTGGTTCCACCAGCCACCGTGCCAAACTACTGCATTTCAGAGGCACAGCTCCGACGTCAAAACTCAGGAACRCCATTTTTCCAAAGGAATAACACACAGGTATCTGTCACCATCCCACGGCTGCCAATCCCGGGAGGACGAGGATGGAGCTGGCGGGAAGAGGGCTCGGTGCGGGTGCTCGGACGCACGCGGAGAAGGTCTTCATGGCTGCCGAAGGCAGCGGCCTGGACGGCACCGTCTTCACCCTGCGGCCGGGTTTGCTCCCAGTTCTCCAGGAGCCCGGAATGCGCTGGAGCAGGATGCGCTGGGCTGCGGGTTTCCAAATCCAGGAGGAAGACACAGCTGCTGGACCATGAGGTGCTCCTGCCCCGGAGCACCACGGCGCTACCAAGAAGAATTCCTTGGTTTGGGAAGCAAGGAGCGCCTGGGCTCCGCAGAGCACAGGCCTCAAGCGGGGGCAACGTCAACCTCGAGGAAGCGGCAAAACGTTGCTCGGATCCACAACAAATCCCAGGGCTCCAAGACAGGACACGTGGGAATGAGGYGCCCAAAACCAYCCCAAAACGCCACGAGTTCTGCCTCGAACGAGCACGCTAGGAAAGCTCCAAAGCCAGACTTTAGCTGGAGGAAATTTTTAGAAACGTTGTTGGACGAACCGCTCGGGTTTCCCTAAACCCATCATCATCGCGACACCCTTGGAGATTCTCTCTAGAACAGCCAGCAGAGTTCGGCAGCTAAAACGCTTTTGAGCTTCGAGCTTAACGCGACCCCCTCGTCTCGCCCCCCGGCGTCGCACGTTACCCCAGCGACGTGGCCGGGACGCCGTGCAGCCCGAGGGCAGCGTCCTTGGCGGCGGCCCCGCCGGGCCCTGCGGCGCACACGCGGCCCCGCGGGGCCCCCGCRCGTCCTCCGGGTCCCCACGCGCCGCCGGGGGGCTCCGGTGCCGCCGCCGCGAAGGGGCAGCGAGGCGCTTCTCCGGCACCCCCTGAGCCCCCCGGGACGAGCAAGCCTGAAAGGAAATACCTCAGGAACTGCAGGCGTTCCTGAGAAGCAACGCGCTGCGTCCGGCGCCTTCCAGATAATATAATCATTAAGAAATACACACATGGCTATAACGACTGCGCGCGGCCTCTGCGGACGACGGGATAGCGCCAGCGCGGGCGGAAAAATACAAAATAAACCCCAAAGACCGAAAAACAGAGGGCAGGAGAGAAGCCGGAGGAGGCACCAGCCATTAGGGCTGCTCCGCACCGGCCGCGGAGCCGCCGCTCGCTCGGGCGGCTCTTCCTGCGCGGGGACGCGGCCGGGCCCTGCGGGGACACGGCGGGGAGGCCGGGGAAGGCGAGCGGGAGAATAGCGGGGGAAAAGAGAAAGGGAAGGAAGAAAGTCCTGGGAGAGGCGGGGAAGGGAAATAATCCTAAAAAGTGCGGAAAAAAATGGCCCCCTGGGGGAAACTGGGACACGTCCACACRGCCTCGCGCCCGGCGCCACCAGGCCGCGGGGGCCGGAGGCGGCGGCGGGACGGGCCGCGCGGCCCCCC
>PTEX01000170.1:12728-51668 GCA_003342815.1 Eudromia elegans | reverse complement strand
GGACCCTTCTTAGACACCACTCATGGGATGCCAGGACCCCAAGGATCCCCTTTAGACACCACCTATGGGACACCAGGACTCTCACTGGGCACCACCCATGGGACACCAGGACCCCAAGGACCTCCCTTAGAAACCACCCATGGGACACCAGGACTCCCAGTGGGCACCACACATGGGACACCAGGACCTCCGCACCCCAAGGACCCCCTTTAGACACCACCCATGGGATGCCAGGACCCCCAAAGACCCCCCTTAGCCACCACCCATGGGACACCGGGACCGGCACCCTCAYGGTGCCAGAAGAGCACTAAGAAAGATACATATTTGCTCTTTGAAAGGTTATTTGGGTTGCTTAGTTCACGCTAACGTTGACTAAAGTCACAACCGACCCCTTAAACCTTACGGAGTTGCCCAGGTTTACCAGCACCTGGAGCACCCCAAGACTCGTCTGCAGACTGTGGGGCTCCGCTCTGATACTGTGGAATTCTGTGGATATTGCTAAACTTGAGGTGCACGAGGACGAARAAATGAAGAATAATGTGGTCAGAAACTTGAAAAAGTTTCTACAGCTTCTCTGCCTTCAGGCAGGTCTCAGGGCAAGGCAAAGGGGAAGTCGCCCAAAGCCCTAAAATGACATCCGTGGGGTTAAAAAAAAAAAAAAAGGAATGAAATAAAATATGTATTTTGTAATATTTTATTCCTCCAGATTTGGGACTCGTTGAATCGACGCTGACGGCGCAGAGCCCACCGCGCATGGCAGGGAACATGGGAGCTGCCCCTGAGACTCGGCATGAGGAGAGGCAGAGGTTCATTTTGTTAGGGATTTATTTTTCAATCAACCCACCGTGAGAAGGCCGGCGGGCCGAGGCCGCGCTGCTCACCCGACTTGCGCCCTGCGCCGGGCCGGGCCCGCACCCGCTACGCGACGCGCAGAGACGCTGCCGGCAATCTGGGCCTCAGGGCGGCTGTGATGAGGCCGGGTTTCTTGCGCATCTGCTCCAGGGACCCCATGGCTCTGGTGTACGAGTGCTGAGAGCAGAAACACGGCGTAACCAGGGAGGCGGCCCCGCTCTCCAAGCGCAGGGCTCCCCCAAAGGGYGCTTTTGGCCCCAATAAACGGCCTTCCCAAGCGGGCACAGGCCGTTGCCACCAGCGTCGCCTCCACACTCGCTCCATCCTCCAAGCTCAACCTGGGACGCTCCCTCACTCCAAGCGTGAGGCCGAGTTGGTTTTGAAGTCCCAAATCGCTCCCCGAGCGGCCTCGTTCCTCCCCTCACCACGAGGAACCTGCTCAGGGTCCCCACGTGGGTGCTGAGGAAGCCCGGCCGGGAAGGGAGAAGCGCCAAGACTTGTTTTTAGTGTGGGACGGAGCTTCAGCTGGGGCTTTGCGGGGTGCATTGGTGGGTGCCCCTGGCCCCTCACAATCTGCCTCTGTTATTCAGTAAATTCCACGTTTTCCTTGGAGGTCAGGAGCCGCCCGGAGCCAGCGGGATTTGTGAAAGGACTGATTTGTAACTGGGACCTGCAATGGCCGAGGCTGGTCTCGGGGAGCCTGCTTGGCCTTCGCACTCTTATTTGGTGCCTTAACAAGTGACCAATTTTAAACACGGAGGTGAAACGCCTCGTTGTGCTGCAAGATGAACCCGGAATCCCTCAGACACCCCACAGTGCAGCACCCCGCAGCGCAGCAAGGGAGAAGGGCCCTTCTGAAGCGCGTCCGCGGGGACACGGGGAGCCGCCGCCGTTACCTTCTGGTCRGCCTTCATCCTGGCGTTGTAGAAGGAGAGCGAGTCGGGGCAGGCGGGCAGCGTGGCCTCCTGCATCCGCTCGAAGCCGTCCTGCGCGTCCTGCTCCTGCCGAGCAAGCACAGGGAGCCACCTGACCACCAGGGACCTGCGGCGGGACATCCCCGCCACTGCAGCACAGGGATCGTCCTCTTCCTCGGGATCTCTCCCGCTGCCACCTCCAGCCTGACGTGGCAGCGCTGACAGGCGCCTTTCATTCATCTTTGAGGCTATAGCTGAGGCAATGACAAGAAATCCAAGGCTGGAAACTATTGGAGTGTTTCTATGAATGCAGCGAGCAACTTGGCTTAGCTAAAGTGGCTAGTGAMAGATTTCCTTCTGTCCCCAAAGGGTGACATCCTGGCCTAGGCACTTGGCCAGAGTTTGCCTGTTGGGCCCGTTGGACCCACCACATCACCCAAGGGGTGGCTGTTTCTCTGTTTCCTTCTCTTTCCCACGTAGACTTTGTTTCTGAACTCCCTCCATGTCCGCTGTATCAAAACATTGTTTAAAAGCAAAGCTGCTACATTTTCTCTCCTCTAATAGCTGTTATTTGTACTCCCAGGGCAGCTAATTCAGGAGAAAGAAGGGAGAACCTGTCTGTGATCAGCCTTAAAGCTCTTGCCATAGCTTTCCAGAGAGGAATAAAGAAAATGCTTAACTTGAGTCAAAATAATCAGACTCCTGGAGACMAATTCCCCTTCAGCTTTCCTATCCCTCCCCACAAGCTAGTTAGAAATGGAACCAAAGTGTGAAGCGCTGGCCCTATGTCCCTACCAAAAGGCATTAAGATGTTGAGCCTGATATTTAACAATAAAGGACAAAGCCCAGAGTGACTTTGGGGGAGAATAATGCAAAGGACAAGTCTGGTGGATAAGAGGTTTAAGAGAAACGTCCTCTGGCAGCGGTGGATCCTGGATACCCCCAAGGGATAGTTTCTAAACCGAGGGCTGGCTCGGCCCCAGTTGCCACAACACGAGACACAATAGTCGAGCTGTAAACACCAGAGATCGCCCACGTCTCCYGGCTCTCCCCTGCCCGCGTGGCTCCGTGCCCGGCTCCTGATGGTCGGCAGATGCYCGGGTGCTTCAGCGGCCCCGTCCTATTTTAGCCTCTTCACAGTAAAGCTAATYTGAAAGCAAGATGCAGCTCCACATAGCTGCCCTCTCTGCATCGTATCAGGTGGCAGTTTAATGCCAGCTGCTCTGTTTCGAGGGGAGGGCAGAGCTACCGCGTGCTCCTCCTGCCCGGGGCTTAGTTGTGCCCTCATCTCCATGCAACGTGTGGCTACCAAGGAGAACGAGCAGAGCTGCCAGGACAACTCACCAGGCACATGACTCTGTTTATGGGAATCATTCCAGGTCTGATGTTGCCACCGGGCTTCAGCGTATCCTGCACATCCTTGGGGATAAGGAAGGACTCGTTGTACCAGATCTCAAACTCTGCAAGCAAAGCGGAATAGTCAGAGGTGAGGGGGGAATTTCTGCCGGCTCCTTGCGGATCATGGACTGACTATCCAAGGAGTTCCTTAAAAAGCACAAGGCACCTGGAGCTGCAGCTTGGCCTTTCTGCTCTGGAGGTGGCCSGGGAGCAGCCTGGCCCTGGGGACAGTCCCCTGGCCACGAGATGGCACTGCTCCTGCATCCAGGGATGCCGCCACCGTCCTGGCCTCCTTTAGGAGCTTGGAGGCAGCAGCTCTGAGCGATYGGCACGTTTGGGGTCAGATTTGAGCTGCAAACACTACGGGACCCAGCATCCCATAACAGCCAGCACTAACACACAGCAGGTGCCCCGGGAATGAGGGATCTAACAGCAGGCAGTTCCCAGGCAGAGCTGCTGTGCTCCGCACTGTCCTGCTTCCCTACGGAGCCAGAGCCCAGACCCCCTGGAGAAGGCAGCGCTTCCCAGAAATGACCCCAAGAGGCAGCCTCTGCCCACCCTGTTTCTGAGCGGGTTCAGGTCCATGTATTTAAACAGCTGGAGCCCCCCAAAATGTCAAACCTGGATCCAGCTGAAACCTGTGGCAAAGTTTCAGCAGAGCTAGGATTTGGCCCTGTGGAGCTGGAATGAATCCTGGAATGCATGGTGCATTTCTAGCAGCGTGGGACAGGCCTCGTGGGTGCAAGTTGTGATTTGGCAGGTTTGGAAAATAAAGTGTTGCCATGTGCGCAGCATCCGGACGCTCAGGGCTCTGGGATTTATACAGCTACTGGGTACCAGCATACAGGTCAAATCCAGGGAAAGGCCAGGATCACATCCGTGCCACACACACTCTGCATGCCATGCAACGCGGTGCACATTGTCACCCTGAGCAGGGGTGTGATCTGTCACCACAAGGGTGAGGCTCCCAAAAACATGCTAAAATGACCAAAACTCCTTCCTACCAGGGCATTTTTGCTGAACCACTGGAACCTGAGTAAAGGGCTGTGCCCTTTTCTGGAGACGTTCAAAACCTACGTGAACACAATCCAGAGCAACGTGCTGAAAGTGACCTGCTTGTGCAGTGCATTTGGACTGGGTCATCTCCAGGGGTTCCCTCCAGCCTCAACCACCAACGATGTCATTACCTGTGAGAGAATCTGCAGCACTTCAGCATCGTGTCAAAATAATAAWAAAATCAAACACCAATAAACAACAGGCCTGGGGAACAGCAAGAAAACATCCCTAACAGAGAGTGGCAGGGATTTATGGTAGAGGTTTCATGCGACGTGTCTGTGAAGTGTCCAAGCATTGAGTTGCTCTCAAGCACCCCAGCTAAGGCGGACGCTGTTAGAAAGAGCCCTGCTGAGTCGGTACCTGAGACGAGTTTGTTGCGGCACTGGTCCACGAGCTGCTGGCAGTACTGGATTTCTGCCTTGAGGTCCTGAAGCTCAGCATAATCAGACCTGTACTCTTTCTTCAAGTCCTTAAGCTTCATAATGAGGAGAAACTCCTCCTCGTCAATTATGATCTGTCCTGTCTCATCAACGTACTCTCCTGGAGGGGAAGAGGAGGAAACAAAGGTCTCTGGTGAGGGTGGAGAGGGTCAGAGAAGAGTCATCACGCTTCGAACCACACAGTAGTTACCCAGCTATGCTGAGGTTAACCACACAACTGACATTTCCCTAGACACGCTTTCTACAAACACAGTGTTGCAGTGATGAGATAGGGCAGAAATCGCTGCTCAACTCCTGAACCCTCTTGGACATCAGCCCTCCCTCACGTGGGATCTGTGCAATGAAGAGGATGGACTGGACTCCCYGGAAGACACCCGCAGAGCGGCCTCCCAGAGGGCATCACCCAGGGCTCCTGCTGCAGGTCTCCCAAAGTCCCGGGGCCAGCACTGCACCATCAAGGTAAAAGTCTTTGACACAGCCTGGTCAGTCCCTTGGAGACCATCAGGTCAGCACTGCACCCCTGTGAGAAATATCCCTTGTTGGTGCTCTGATTTTCCTCTCATTCTTCTGCTCTCCAGCAGCCACAAGAAACCACCGTTTGGGAGATGTCATCAGAGAGAGCAAAAGCCCAGAGCAAGCAGTAATCCTGTGAAAAGATCCCTTTGATATGGATTCAGGCTTCYACAGAGCTTTGCACCTTGCAGGACTGGATCCTGCGGGAAGAGGCCCCTTAAAAAGAGTGGTCAAAAAAGTCTCTCCATAGGAAGAGAAATAAAATCCCAGGAGAGCAGCATTTGTGCAGGGGCTGGTTCTCAGCCCCTCGGGTACTGAAAGTCACACTTAGGCCACCAAGGTGGCACCACTGGGATGGCCAAGGAAGCAGAGAGYACCTCAAAGGAGGAGCATCTGCATGGACCCAGTCACAGAGATGTTCCCTGTGCCTCCACCAGTCAGGACCTGCTTGCTTTCTGCTGTTCACTTTCTCCCTCATTCCCTCTCACTCSTTGCTCATTGTCTGGAGATAATTTAGGCTCTAAGTTTCACTGAATCGAGTTGTTCTGCTRCCCTTTCTGCCTCCAAGGAACGTCATCACTGGCAATCCCCTCAAATGGCAGGAGGTGCAACACGTACCCTGCCTGATCCAGCAAAGCATGGGAGGAAGCAGCACTGACTGCAGCTCGTTCTGTTGGTGTGTAAAAGCCCAAGGAGCAGGAGGTTGTGAGACTGAAGGGTACAGGACTCAAGGGGCCAACGGCCAGGGCAGAGCAGTGTCCTCCCTGTGACTCACCCTGCTGCCACCGCTCCTGCTGCTGAGCCCCCAGCTTCTCTTGGATCCCCTCCATCTCCTGCTTCATCAGGTTGAGCCTCTGYGCTACTGCTCTGCTCCTCTTCTTCCTGGCGAAGAGGATGCTCTTGTTCTCTTTAAAGATCCGGTTGATCTCACTGCCACATTCCTTCTTAAACTGCTCAAACGCCACTGGCTTGGATGGAGGAGAGCTGGAGAGAAGACAATGGACAAGGGGAGGTCAGTGTGTTCCAGCAGGCAGCACGACACAGACACAGCTGAGGTTTGTGCATGGTTTTAGATGGGTCTTTTGAGCATCTCGCCATGCTAGCCGTGTCCTGGTCCTTTCTCTACAGCAAACTTCATGCCCCTTTTCACCCAAACTATCCCCAGAGTCATTTCTACTGAAACTAAGTTCCCTAGGAGACGTCTCAGAACTTGGGAGCCTTTCCTGGAAATTGGACCTTTAAAGGTGTACATCTTCAGGAAGGTAAATTAATGCTGTGCCTACTGCTAAAAAGAAATGGTTTTGCCTTTCCTGTGCTCCCAGCAAGACCAGGGAGCTCTGCCAACCAAACCCCACAGCTGTGTGTGCTGCCTGGCTTTACCATGGCCTTCCAGACTTGCCTTGTCTTGAGTTTTCTAGGAAATGGCTTTCCCACAAACACCACACAAAACCTAAGGCAAAAGGAGCTGATCTCTCAGGAGATCTTCAGCCCTGCGGCAGGAATGTCTCACTCTGATGGGCTGCCCCATGCAGGGCAGTGGGGCTCCTGGTGGGCAGTGGATCTGGTAGAAGGTAGCTAGAAGTCCATGTGTTCCTCAGCATGGAGACCTCCAGCATTCCCTTGACTGACCTCCTAAGGGCCCCTTCAAAAGAAGACTGGTCAGGACAGACCTCGAAGCAGGTGAAGATGCTACCAACATCCCTAGGTACGTATGGTATCCACATAAACACTGCTATCCTACAGCAAATGTCTGCAGTGGAGATCTCTTAATCTCCTGCTTCATTTTGAAGCAGGTAGTTTTAGGGGGACACGATGGCATCATTCAGATCCAYATCCACCTCTGCGCTCCCCTACCTGGGCTTACCTGAGCTGCTGGGAGTCCCTCAAAGAAGCCGGTTTTGAGGGCTGGATGTCAATATTTGCTGCATCCTGGTTCCTCACTCCCTCTTTCATATCCAGATCCTTGGTAGAAGTTGCCACCTGAGTCCTTGATTGTAGAAGAACATCCATCTCTTTCCCAGAAGAGGAGGTCACGATTCCTTCCTTCCTGGCATGCGAACAAGAGGAACCAGAACAATTCATACCGGAACTATGCAGTAAATGTTCGCTTTGCGGGTTAGAAATCTAGCAGTCTGCCATTGCTTCTGCCAAGTTTAGGACCAAAAGCCTCCAGACAAGCAATGAGATCGCACTGGGCCTTGCTGTACCAATTGTTTGTCCTTCCCCCTCACAATCTCTTCTCGGCCTCCTTCCTTATCCGCTGTCTCTCCTCACTGACCCTTCCTCCTGTCCCCTTCACACATCTTCCACCTCGGAAGTTTAAAGAAAAGCTCTGGGTTGACGGCGTCACCCGAAGCCACCCCAGGACTGTGTGTGTTCACTTGCCCTCATCACAGGCCAGGCCTGTTGCTGCTGCAATTTGTTGAGCTGCTCACAGGCCCACAGCCTTCTTCATCCCTAGCAGCCTCACAGCACACACACTAACCCTTTGTGCTCCAAATTCCCCTTAACGGGCTTCTTCTCTTGCCACAGGCCGTGTCTGCTGGCTGCACAGGTAGCCATGCTGTGTCCTTGATGCTGTGGCTTGTGGCCGTGAGGCTGCCATGGATGCAAAACTATCCTTGGGGAAACCCAAAGCATGGATATACCCTCTAGGCCAGCTCCAGCTGTGCCGTCCTCCCCGGGCTGCCTGTCACACTGCGCGACGAGGTGCTCTCCAAGAAAAAGGACTCACCTGCCCTGCTCTTTGCTTTTCTTGGGCTTCATCTTCTTCCCACCATGTTTGGAGGAAAAATGAGCGGTTCCGGACCCCAGCTCCTGCCCATCTATTTCCCCCACCACGTGGCCATCCACATCAACCAGGCCCGCCTGGAAACGGGAAGAAGCAGCAAATGAGCTGGGAAGCATCGGCAGCTATTGCACCCTGTAGAACAGTCTGTCCCAGAAATCTATACTCACCGCCACGCATTCCAGGGAAAAAACATCTACTAAAACAGAACAACCATTAAAACTAGGGCCAAAGTTGCCCTGAAATGCCCATGCTGAACATTTCAGCCACTTAAGGTAGACATAACTCAGATATAATATCACAGAAATCATTCAGAGATAAATACCAAACAATTCAGAGAGAAATTATTTCACATATTGAAATGGGTTAAGAAAAATACATTAAAAACTAGATATGGATCCATATGTGACTTTATGGTTTACGTAGGGCACATTTTGTTAGCTCCAGAAGCTAAAAGGAGAATCCCAGCAGAGGAAGGTGATCTGACCTTGCCTTTTACAATTAACTGACTGACAGAGAGGCCACATTCTCACATTAATTTACATTTTCCTCGTTCTCCTTTAATCGATTATGTGCCACTTGCTTTAAGTGACCCTGCGAGTGCAGGGAGGTTGGACTAGATGACCTCTAGAGGTCCCTTCCAACCTTAAGCATTCTATGATTCTATGATTGTATTCTCTTYAGACAGCGGGCCAAGCTCTCTGCTGACACAAAATGGACATCAGCTGGTTCTGAGATGGATTTTGGATGGGGCTCGAGCCCCAGGCGTTACCTTCTGAGCAGCAGCAATAGCAGCAAAGTCATTTTTGTCTATCAGTGCATACTTGCTTCGGAATCTGGCCTCCACCTCCTGCTCCTGTTGACTAGGGGAGAGAGAAGCCCTCAGCATTGTGCTCAAGGAGGACTGTTCTATGTTCCCAAACCTGGAAACACACCAGATTTCCAAAGAAAACCRTCTTTTACATGTGATGCCACCTCCATGCATCCCCGTGCCTTCCTGGATTCCTCACGATTCCATGTTCTACCTTTTTCCATTTTCCTCTTCCTTTCTTTTTGCATGATGCCCTTTTAGCATCTTAGGTATAAAAGCTWTTTGTAGCTATTTAAATACGTAACATAACCTTTCAATGGTCCAATTCAAGTATTATCACCTTCATTCAGCTCTGCCGTAGAACGATCAAATCTTACTTTAACCTATTGGCTTTCAAACTATATATTCTTCCTCATTGAATGAAAGGGAACAAGTGAAGTAGTATCAGTGAGCTTAAAAAATACGCTATAGAAGATTGAAAGTTGTTAGGGAATTTGCAAATTAAGACCAAAATCCAATTTTCAGTTTCAGTCCAATAAAAKGAGTCCTAAGTTAAAAAAAACAAACAGCAGGCTAAATGTGAAGACAGTGACCAAGAAACCCATTTTGGATGGGGTTCCTGTACAGCGTGACTGCCCCATCCGATGACATTCCGCAGGCGCCTCTGTTCAAGGCAGGCAGATTTTCTGCAGTGATATCTCAACATCATTCTCGGGAGCAGCAGCCTCTGCTGCCTAGCCAGGCCACTGCTTCAAAGGACATTTTCCAGTCAAAATGTTGCCAGGTGGTTGCCATAATTCTCTTTTTTGCTCCCCTCTGTTTCGTGACATTGAAGCTGTTTGACCTCATTCCTAGGATTTTTCTGAGCCTGCTCTTTATCTTCCCTCAAAAGCCCCTAAACAACTTTTGTCATCCCCTGGTGATGTTTCCCTAACAGCACTTCCCCACTTCTCCCATCCCGCCCCACACACCAGGGAGAGCTTCCCTGGGAAGAGCCACAGAGCCTTCTTTCCAGGCTTCTCCATATTCCCTTATGACCTTCTTTTGCTGTGATCCCTACAAAAAAAGCATCTGATAACACTTAGATGTTGATATGCTGAGACTATTGCATAYCATCTCATCCTGTGGAGTTTTATTTTTCAACAGATGTGTTTGTGGAATGCCTTGCTCCATGGTTAAGTACCTGAGGCACAGTATATATTCCATGATGATTCATCTACTGAGCGGTTATATTAACCAGTGAGTCACCTYACGAACAGATCTTGCACATGATCTGTGAGCACTGAAAGGCTAAATGCAAGAGTCTTCTTGGGGAAGAGCCAGCAAAAACCACACTGATTTTTCACTCACAAGTTATTCCCTGTATTTCGTACCAAGGCCTCACCAACGTCACGACAAGTGCATTATCACAGAAGAAAATGCTTGC
Source organism: Eudromia elegans (assembly GCA_003342815.1). Taxonomy (NCBI): domain Eukaryota; kingdom Metazoa; phylum Chordata; class Aves; order Tinamiformes; family Tinamidae; genus Eudromia; species Eudromia elegans. The sequence goes on along the minus strand of PTEX01000170.1, from coordinate 41,470 downwards.
TGGAATTTCTAAACCTTATGGTGAAATGCATGACGCCTGGTTATCTTACCTTACAAACTGTTTGAACTGTCTGAAAACCTCCTGGACTTGCCTGATGTTCACTATCTGGGGAAGAGAAGCACAGAGTGAAGACACAGCAAGTGTTTCTAGAGAAGCTTCCCAACGGTTGGATCCCAACACTAGAGGAGAGGTACGTGTTTCTGCACCTGGAAAGTCAGGCTGGAAGCGGTGAAAGTCACTTTGAAGTGACGTTTAAGGAGAGGGGAACCCGGCAGATTGGGGTGTATTCCAGGGAGCACACAGCCTCCAGACAMGAAATTATCTACAACACAATATGAAATCTTTTACAAGCAACATAGAATGAGTYCTCTTGTCCTTGCAGATTATCACACTGCTACCAGGGCCCTGTCTTTAGTCTACTTGCCCATGTAATCAAATCCTGGGAATACAGCCTTGCTGCTACCTCTGGTTTGGAGATGATGGTCAGACAAGTCCTGGGGGTCTGTAGCTGAGAAGGAATCTGCACTCGGGTCTCCTGAGGTCTCAGGCACTTTTCTGCTCTACATCAGCTGCCCACATCACATTTTGCASCCCAGGCAAAACAAACCTTCACATAAACCCTTGTTCTGCTCCACTCCTGCCTGCTGGAGGGAGCACACGGGGACTCCAAGAGAAGTGTAGTGATAATGTGAAATGAAAGGTGGCATCTCAGGCAGTGTTTCCTTTGAACTGAAGGGTTACCTGACTGTGCTCATTTAYGTCTTTCATTTTCTTTCATTTTGTTTGCTTGCTTGCCTGCACGGGAATGCTTTTACACAAGCATTCATTCTATGCAAGCATTGTCATTTCTTTTAACAATCATTTTGCAACAAACAGGTAGTCTCCAGTTGAGAAACCCTAGGGCATCTCTCTAAGAGACTGGATGTRTTTTGAGGGATGTTTTGGGAGCACAGCTTATAAAGATCTGGTTTCACATTGGCAAAGCAAAATAATTAAGGAGACTCCAAATAAAAAATTCAAGGGAGTTAAAGTCAAAGTCCCCTTAAATTTTCCAAAAGGTAAAAAAGGGATGAAAACCAGGAGAGACTGTCTCCTTAACAAGTAAAAAACAAATGAACAAAACCCTGCAATATGTTCCAGGCTAAAACWGCTTTTCCAGAAGACATTTTCATTCCTTCCAACATGGAACATAACGGAACGAAATTAGCGTATAAATAGTTCTCTACTAAAAAAGCTACTTACATCAATTTCATCAATGGATCCTTCTAGGTATTTTAGCACTTGAGACTTAATATCTGCTATCTGGATTTCAGTCAGAGGGTCGTAAGTCACCAAAGAACGATTTACCTAGGGGGAAAAGAGAAAGTGAAAATTGAGTCTCAGTAAATTACAAAAATCTAAGCACCTGCAGGGTGGGTGAATGCCTGATATTTGTCTAGTGGGTCCGTGGAGGCCTTATGCTTAATTTCTGACTGTGGCTTCTCATCATCTGAGTTGACAGGACACAGGACATGCTGAAAATGGCCCCTCCTTTCCACTTCCCCATCAAATAAGGGAAGGGCTTCATGAATCTTTTCCATACAGGGGGAGTGAAGCTACAACAGTCTCAACAGCAAGAGATTTTCAGAGCTTTGGCTAATCTGGGAGAGACTGTGCTAAAAGCAGAGAGCACACACATGTTGGGCACTGATTTGACCATTCCTACTGCTAAACAAAGATCACGATCATAATAAATCCTCCGAAAACRAGATGTGCTTTAAGGCAGCTTAGCCTGCTCCTTACCAAGCTGTCATGCATGGCCAGCTCCCGCTTCAGAAAACTAATCTCCTTCTCCAAAGTCTTCACCATCCACTAGCAGGAAAACAAAAAGATGAGCAAATGATCAAGTGCTCTCAGTGGAAGAGCTGCTGAAAGGCAGCATTAAACTGTCTGCTAGGCAACATCAGGGCTGGGTAGCATCTCCCCCGGGATTTGCTGTCAGGTTTGTATCAAGGAGCCTGGAAATCGTTTTGCATCTGAATTGCTTCCAACAGGACAACTTCTGTGCTGTCCCAGACCTGCTGCCTGCGGAGTCAGCCTAAAGTCACTAAAAGAAGGGTCACCTGTGTCATGATTAGATGTGGTACCCTCATGGCTGTCAGGTTTTGGACTCKGAGGAATCATTCTGAAAGCAAAGAACTAGGCAGGGCTCCACTCTCCTCCCTAATCAACTCGTAGAAGTTCTGGCATTCACTTTAATAAAGGCCGGGATCCTCTGGAGGGTATTTATGATCAAATTTCTGCCTAATCTGGGATGCTTTCAAGCAGTCACTATTTACAATAAGCTTCCAAAAAGATATAAGTAACCAAATCTCCTAGGAATTCAGTGAAAAGTAGATTCTGAGTGACATTTTAAGTGACCTGTTGAGTATCAGAGCACAGTAACTTCCTTAAATACATTTTGGCTGCTCTTTTCCACTCCACACATCTCCRGACCAATGAAAGGGAGATGAAGAGGGAAAGTTTGCTGCACAGCCCCAAGCCTCTCTKGGAACTGCTGCAGGAAACTCATCAGCTTCTTCTCTGCTAACGGGTGAAATCAGAGCATGAAGTAACAGCAGGGCCCTCTCACACCGYGTAGGTTATGGATACGATAACCCTGCAGTTGCTCTTTGGGCCATCMGCAGTTCACAGAGCATTTTCTGCTGTTCCCCCTGCTCCAGTTGTGAAAGTGCACACAAAAACCTCTAAGAGGCAACAATCACCTTCTTTAAACTATTTCTGTGTTTAAACAAGCATTGTAATTGTGTCAAAAAAAATTACGTTGCCCACAGGAACAGGGATAACACCGTGTGAGGCTGCAGATAGACCTGGAAAMGATTTGCCCACAAGACAGGGGAGAGATCCACAACTTAACCTCTCTCTTAGGAGGTGATTCCCATATGAAACAGTACAGACTCCTAGGCACGCAGTTCAAGGATTGCCAGTCCTAAGTTTAAGGACTGTTGAAAACAACAATCTTGTTTTCATTACACGCTTGCACCCAATGAGTGTCAGCTTGGCTGATGAGTTGTAACTCATTAAATTGCAGTATCTCCCCTAGATTTTTTAGGGCATTAGCCTAAATATTAATGAAACTGATCAAATGCACCTTCTTTTATTCCCCTCCTCTACCTACCCTTGTRTCACATATCTCATTGATGACTGGTTCTGTTGTGATCCATTTCATTCTGGTAGCAAAACGAAGAGAGGACAGCTGAAAAACATACATATACGGTAATTAAAAGCAATACTGGCAAGGGTATCATTTTTATAACCTGTTGCTATTCACATCGCGCTGCTAGGTAGAAATACAAAAACTATTTAACAACAGGGAGCACTGTAGGATTTCTCACTCCTGCAGCGTGTCCTCTCCTGCTTATCCACTTCCAGGTGATTAGGCAGCTTCAAATGATGTTTTGTCTTCTCTGCTATGCACGTGGCAGCTCTTTGTGTAACAGGGCCGTGATCTCAGAAACGATCACACCCTTTCTGATCAAAATAATACTTACGGTAATTTGGAACCACATACCAGTGGCTTTCAGGCCCGATTCTTGTGATATCATGAGCCAGTTCAGCCTGAAAATCCTCCTCTGAATGCCAAGTGGAGCCTCTGTTTTGTAGATAGTATCAAAACCAAAGTAGTAGATGTTAAAACCAGTGCCCCAAAGACCACTGTGTAACACGTGACTGTATTTGCACTTTTTTCTACTCCCGTTTAGCTTCTAGCTTGGCAAACAGCAAGGCAGTTCCCTTCCCTGTGTGACAGGAGAGGTTAGGGTGAACTGGTTCACACAGCCAGGCTTTTACCAATTTCATCTTTTCAGGGCTCAAARAGAGTTACTGTTAACAGGTTCTCCTGTTGCCAATATCCCAGACTGGCTGGAAGCCATTCCACGGAGTTAATGATGTGATACACCACTCAAAACACATTTTTAGAGCGGAACCACAGTGATAATTAACAGTATCCAGTGTGCTTAGGTTTTAGCTKCTTGAGCCTGTTCTAATCCAGGCTCTCATTTCTGAGTAGAGCAGGTTACTACTCCCCTGCTGGCATCACAGAACAGACCATCAAAAGCAGTTTGTGCTCTGAGTCTCTGAGATGTTTCTGATGAATTAGACAGGATGCTCCTCTGGGACTCCTGCCACAGCCCTGCAGAGACTCCGCTTCAGATCTCTTTGTGCCCAACATAACTGCAACACCAGCAGGAGGAACAAGACCTCAGCCCTGTAGAAATCAAGTCAACTTACGGTCTCGTCCACATGAACACCTTCCCCACAGATATTTGCCACCAGGACAGTATTGCAGTTTCCCCCTGGAAATGTCACCAGAAAATGCAATAAATAAAAGATGCAAGGAATACATACATACATGTATATATTCCCTGCATCCTTATRCATACATATATATAAATATAYATGTATATATAGTTGGTATAAAATGACTTAAGAATGAAGGTCAAACGCATTTCTCATTTGGTGACCTTGCTGTAAGAAGACAGCATTATGCTAACTGTAAAAGTCTGAAACAGGATAAAATCAGAGCAGAGGATTTTAAAAGCCTTTGGCCTAAMTCCAAGACCAGGGAAGCCAACAGGAGTTTGTTGCTCTCTCTCCCAAGAGCAATGCAAGCTCTGTGCTCAAAATACCTCACATCTCACCCTCAGTTTTGATGGTTTCAGTTACCTAGGGCTGGCTTCAGCCCGGCTCCTGCTGCTTTCTCCACCCGTGTGTGTTGCCAGTCCGAGTTGCCAGAGGCACCACAGCTTTGGATTTATCATCTGTAGCCAAAGCATAACCATCTGAAAAGGCTTGTGTGCCAGGGGGTGTTGGCAGTAGGTTGCTTTTAAGTTTTCTAACTAAGAGAAGAGAAGTTGAGTGTGTCTCTGTTGGGCTGTTTGTGCTGTGTTTGTGCCTGCTGTTTCATGAGATGGGGAAAAGCAGCCACCCTTTGACCAACAATTAGTTCCATGTGTTGCACTGTATGGRCATCAGGACCCGAGACTCTCGCTGAAACTGCAGAGTTCTCTGCGCCCTCTGGGATGAGTTAACCCAAAGTCCTCACCGAGCGAGTCCTTGAGAACGTGAGTGAGCTTGCTCTGACGGAAGGGGACGTGGTCCCTCCTCGGGTCACTCAGGGCGATGACAATTTGCTCGAGGAATGACAGGGACTTGTTGATGTACGTGGCTTCCTTCAGAACCTGCCCTTCAGACTGTAAGGGAGAGCAGAAGGCAAAGCTTCCACAAGGGGTGTTTGGGGATGAACCACAAAGGGAGCACATCTCTTYCTGAAGGTGCAACTCTGCTTGACCCCGAAAATAAGGATCTAATTCARATTTAGCAAACAAAGTCCAAACTCCTTACAGTTTGAAAACAAGGTTTCCTTCAAAAAAGGAAAATKATGTGTTTGTCACAGGGCTGATGGGATTTCTGTTTTGATCAAGACAGAATTGTACGGGGGACCTGTGAATGTCTCAATTGCTGAGCCCTAGAATTGTAGGAAAGTTTCAAAACTTTGTGCACTAGAAGCCAAGGGCTCACGTTTGGTCATGGAGAAAAAAATAGGAAAAACTCAGAGACTCTTTGCCCAAATAAATCTGGTTGTTCAGACCTTTTCCTTTGCTGACAAACAATAATGTGAGATGAGTGCTATGATTCTGGATTAGCTTGGAAGGCACTTGGAGGGTGAGAGTCACATACAACTTAGAACTACGATACACAGCACCTRCAAATAAGCAAGTGCTCTCTGATGTGCTAATGTGACCTATGATTTGCCACAGGTTCCTATTTATTAAGAGCCTGAATTCTACTGTGGGAAAGCCCTGTCATTTCAGCTGCCCCGTGCTCATTACTAGGCTCTTCACCAAGGTTTCAAAAACTTCTTCCATGACTTACCCCAGTCTTACTCAGTCTCTCTGAGCCTGCCAGATCTATGAGGTTGATTTTTGAATTAATGCATTTGACATCCGACAAAGCTCTGAAATTACACTGAGGTTAGGGGGAAGAGAGAATATAAACTGGACTTAACATTGGACAAAACCATAAGAGGCAAAAAAATACAAGTATTTAATGATCATTGGTTATCTGAGGCCCTAGAACAACTGCTGGAGCACTTACCTCAATATAGATAGTAAAAATGCAGTGGGATCTGGAGGAATTTTTATTCAGTGCATGTTCTGCTATTACTCTATTGGTCTCACCCTGCAAATGAAGTCAAAATTGAGGATCATATTATTATACTTCTGTACTGGTAGAATAAAGAAGAAATCACAGATCTACATCATTAAGCAAATAACTCCATTTCATGCTGCAGGGAGACTGTAACACAACCCAGTTAAAGCAGGAGCTCCTGTTTGTCTCACTTTCTTACTCAGAAGATTTTTAAAGCATGTTGCAGCACAGCTGGTAAAGGCCACTGGTTCCTGTAGAAGCCGAGACCACATTATCTGCATTTCCACTTTYGAGGCTCAGCTCACAGAACAGAGGGGTTTTTTTGAGGAACAGCCAGGCAGGTCTCGTTCCGAGGCAATACCTCCCTCTCCRTTTCAGTTTCTTGATGAGTGGGAAACCAAAGAGCTCCCCAAGRCTAAATTTGTCTCAGGTGACGCGCAGAGGAGAACCACAAGCTCTCAATGATGATTTACAGGAAAGGAAAACAGTCCCTGGAAATGCTGTGGCGACTGCTTGTTGGGGCTGCCAGGGAGGTACAGAGCTGGGCAGCCAAGACTACAAGGYGGAAAAGGAAACGGTCAAGGCTGCCCCACATGGAAATGCACTTGAGRCCAAACGCTTTGGTGCTTTCTGACAGCAGGAGCTGGGCTCCCAGCCCTGATGTGCTGCCATCGCTTGCTCTGGCATTACAGCTGACTGCAGTTGCTCTGGCAATGCTCTGGCATACACCAAAACCCGGGTTTCACCAGGGAGATCTTGCAGGATCTCTGTGCCAGGGGCATTTTCCTTGCAAGAACCCCAGCTAGAAAGAGCTACCAGTTCTTCTACCTGCTGGAAGAAGAACAGAGAGGGTTGGATGACCCTTCAGGAGACCCCACCATCCATCTCCTGCTCTACTGCCTCTTCCCTCAGCTACACCAGGAAACATAACGGTCACACGAGGGGCAATATTTGTTTCCTCTTGCCTCAAACAGGAGATTTAGAGCATCTTCCTCGTGGTTAACTGTGTGTACAGACAAACCCTTCACATAAACACCCTCTGGGCAGTCCACCACAGCCAACTGCACGTCACTGGTCCCGCTGCTCGTCACGGTGGACAGCAGGTCACACAAGGTCTCGTTGTAGATTTCCAGGTAGGATACTCGGACAGTGACGAATCGATCCACAGAATGTGCAGCTGCCTTGAGGACCTACACAAACACCAAGGGTTTGTCATTGTCATCTTAGTTCACAAACAGAACTATTGGCTATTTACAGCTTTTCAGAGAAGCTACTTGTGACTTTCTGAACAGCCATAAATTCATCTGCAATTAGCATGCAGATAATTGCTCAGTTGTGGTTGCCCAAGGGCTGACCAGATGCAGACAACATTTTAAATACGATTTTTTAAAATTATCATCTTGGAAACACTTTTGAAAGCACTATATCTTTAAAATTAGCATGGTTGGGTGGGAATATTATCATAAATGTTGAGGGCTTTGCCCTCCCTGAACACTTAATAAAAAGGTTTCTTTATATACTGACTAATTTACTTTGCCCTAACAGCACTTGTGCCCAAAATATAACTGGTAGAGGATTACTCAAGAGGAAAAAATGGTTGATTAAAAGCAAGCTATTGAGAACAAGCCTTTGAGGCAAGAATGAGGCACTCTTACATTTGGGGAGCATCTGGTGTACTATGTGAGAGAGAGGCAAACAGGAACGACCTCTGCAAATGAAAATAAAGCATAGCGACATTCTGGCACATGCAGATACCACTAAAGAAGCAGGAGACTCTGGAAGGTGACACACAGATCACTGTGTTTCAAAGTAACATCACCCCAATGCTCTGAAATGTCACCATCATCACTGCGCAAAGTCACAGTGTCATAAAATGTACATAAAGTGTGTAAAAAGTGCATTTTTAGGCTCCCTTATGTCTTTAATGACCATCATCTAGTTAAAATGAAAGAACACGGACTGGTGGTGAGCACATAAGAACACTTTTGCTGTGTCCATAGACTGCCATGGTTAGCAGCAAGAGAGGATAAGCAAGCAAGAGAAAAAAATGCAACGATGTCTTTGTCTTTTCCTGGTACCCCCTCTTCTCATTCCAACCCTCGGTACCTGCTGTATYGCTCGGGGGATGATTCCTCGATTCCTGTAGTCCGCAGTCGTTCCTGTCATTGTGTAGGTTTTCCCGGCCCCTGTTTGCCCATAGCACATGATGGTGCCTGGAAAAGTTCCAGAGCAAAAGGATCAGCTCAGGAGGGAACGTCTGCATTCCTCCCACGTGATGTCAGAGGATCTCTTCCTCCAGCCAAACCTCTGCTGATGGCCGAAACAATCAAAACAACAACAATTTTTGATCAAAGCAACAGCAAATCACCATTATAGCCGTTCAAAGCTTCAGACACCAGTTTCTCAGCTATGGTCTCGTAGACCAGGTCCTGGGAGGCGTTGTGAAGGACACCATCCAGCCGGAAGGACCACTCCGTCTGCCTGTTATTCACAACTCCTTTCTTGACATCTTTTTTGATGTAAATATCTATGCTCTGAAACCAAACCGAGAAATGAAGATAACGTCAATAACCAGGAAGGGTTTCAGCACCCATTTGCTCAAAAAACGAAGCCTCCCACTGAAGATCTGGGAATAAGGAGAAAATGGAGCCTAAGCWGTGATGCTGGTTCACTCACCTTGATGGTATTTTGTGGTAGTAGATGTTCTAGAAGAGGGAAATACGGCTGAGCTCACCTGTTTACATTTCAGTGATGTTTGTGATTTGGTGTCCAGGGAAATTGTTAGTTAYACAAGAAAAGATGTGTATTAATTATAATGGGGATTATAAGGCAAAGTAAGGAACTTGCCTGAGGAGAGGCAGCAATTGCATCTAAAGAAAACYTCTTTGGTTGGAACGGTGTTTACCACTGAGAATTCCTCCAGGATCAGTCAGTCAGATTCCTTTTTTTTTTTTTTTTTTTTTTTTTTTTTTTTTTTTAGTTTTTTTTAGTGAATTTATCACAAAAAGAGAGGTACTTGATACAAATAGTGACACTGGAATAAAATCATGAGGTTCAACTTGCACCAAGCAGGAAAATGTGAGCCGACATGCATGGCCTTGAGGAATGGAAGAATTCTGCATTTCCACGGGCAAAACTGAAACAAAACTCCAAGCCTTCCGTGCTTGCAATCTTTTTTTCTCTACCTTGTTGTCTTGCCCAAACTTGATCATGTCCTGAGCAAAATCAGCTGTCGGCCTGACTCGYGCAAAGGCGTGGACTCGCTTTTCTACTGTATCCATTTCACCTAAAGAGGAAGAAAAAGGAAAGAAAAAAAWATAAAAAGAACACATATGCAACAATATTGCATTCTCTAAAAAGAAATAAAGTGTTTTTTGTTACCAGAAAACAAGTTACAGAGTAGTMAGGTTTAAAAATAAAGTGCTGATGAAAGTTAAGGAGCAGTTTCTGTTCTTTATTGAAAGCACCTGCAGTGAAACTGGCCTAGGCTGACTGACTTTTTTYCTTTGTTTCTCTTTTTTTTCTTTTTTCTTTTCTTTTTTTCCCCCAGCATTGCTCTGCTTAGAAAACTGAGCATGTTAAAAAAGGACCAGCTGTCTTGCTGATCATAATTTCTTCCTTTATACCCAGAACGTTACTGTTTAAYACCATAAGTTTCTCATCTTCTTAGYCTTGCAAAGCAAAATAACTGCCGCAAGAGGAGCAAGTTTTTCTTTTCTCTGGTATTTTCTATGTGCAAAGCTGTTTTGTAACATCAATCCATCCAGAATTAGGTTTCAAGCTTCTAATACTTTGAGGAAGGTATTTTATAACCAAATCTAAAGATATTTGTGTTTTTAGCAGCAGTTACAGGGCAGTACATGCATCTCCCTATGACATGATTTGASAAGTTTGATTTTCTCACCATGACCTCTGATTTTTCTCATTAAGCCTCCAGTTTAATGACCTCTGATTGTCTGGAATATCTTGTGTTTTCTCTTGCCTGTTTCCTACAGACTGCATGTGCTCAATAGTTAGATCAYAGCTCTTAACAACATCCAGTTTAGACTTCCATATTTTTAATTTCCTCCCTCACCTTATCTGCCATGACTGGTCTAAGAAGAAAAGTAGAAATCTCACTAAGATTCCTTTTTGTTTAAAAAAGAGGGGAGCATTTGAGTATTCAAAGACTGAGGGAGCTGCTGCACGTGAGGCGTTTGGAAGTGGTGCTTCCTCACCTCCATCCCAGTGGAATGGGCAGGATGCCCCTATAAAAACCCGGAGCATCCTCAGTGACATCAGACTCCTGTCATCACCTGCGCTTCAAACGGACAATTTGTGGAAAGCAGCGATGACAGATGGCACGGGGGCCATCATAAGTCTTGCCCCAAAGTGGTTTGCACAGAACTCACAGAACGCTGCAAAAATATTTGCCAGCCCTGAGATTCATAACAAAATCACTGTATAAATTGTCCAATTTCACCCTCCGTCAGACTCTTCACCAACAACTCATTAGTAGTGCCCCAAGCCTCCAGCCAACCCCATTTTTAGCTGTTATTTGGAGTTTTTACTGGGGTGTTATGAGGAAACCTGCRTGTTTAGCACTTAACTAACCAGAAACGTTGCAGGCTGCCTCACCACTGGAAACATCCTCGCCGGGCTGAACTGTAAGTGGTTAGAGGAGCAGCGCAAGAGTTGCCGTCAGCATTCAGCACCTGGAAAATGTTGCAAGCAAAAAAAAAAAAAAAAAAAAAAAAAAACCACGCAATTTCCATCAGAATTCACAGCAAGAAGAGGCAAAAGGCCTCATTTTTCCCCCTCAGTAAAGCCACATTTATTTCTAGCGCTGAATTTATCTGCCACAGGAGGCCTGAAGTTGAGCCAAAATCTAAATGTAAACTGGGAGATTGAACCTGCTTTGGGGTGCCCCAAWGTGGTTCCCTAGAATTTGGGATGATTTTGATGCTTGATCCATCCAKCGAGAAGTCCCTCAAGCTCTGGCTGGTCCCAAAACAGGATAYTTGTGCTGCCACCTCCGTCCCAAGGGGAATAGGGAGGAGAAAACAGCCCAAATTGCCCAGGATGGATGCAAAAGGATGAGCACGTGTGGYAAGTGAGAGGGACTGGAGAAAGAGGCACATGGGAATGGGGGCATGGGAGGCAGGGGGGTAAAATAACTGGCAGGAAAGTCCCTAGGAGGGCCAGGGAACAGCACAGTGCAGAGCCCAGAGAAGACAAGAGGCCTCGGTGAAGGGATGAGAGGTGCTAAGTGTGGAGGGAAGGACGCAGCCTGGAGAAGGAGGTTCGGGCAGTGATGGAACTCCGGCCCTGCCCGTACCTGATCTGGGTCGGACCGGGTCGGGTCGGACCGGACGGGACGGGACGGGACCGAGGCGCCGGTGACGGCGGCGATGGCGGCGGCCAGGGCCCGGAGCGGCCGGGGACGCGGTTGCCATGGCGCCCGCCGGAAGCGAAGGCGGGCGGAAGTGGGGCGGCTGCTTCCGCCCTTGCGCTCGCGGGGCGGCAGCGGGCAGGGGGCCGCAGTACGGCGGCCGGGCGGGGACAGAGGGCGCGGGAGGCGAAGGCGGCGGCGGCGGGAAGGAAGATGCTGGAGGCGGCAGCCGAGGCCGAGCTCGACCTGGACGCCGAGGACCTCGTGCACTTCTCGGTGGGCGACCTGCCGAGCCGCGGCTACGGCGTCATGGGCGAGATCCGGCGCCAGGGCAAGCTCTGCGACGTGACCCTCAAGGTGCGGCCCGACATGGCGGCCCGGCCCCCGGGGGGCGGCTCGGGGGGACCCCCCCCACCCCCGGCCCCGGCCTCGTGCGGGTAGGGCGGGAAGGGGGCGGCCAAGGGGACCCCCGGCCCCACATTGTGGGGAAGGGGAGATTGGGGAGCCGAGGCCTCCCCCAACCCCGTTCGTGGGGGATGAAAAGCGGGGGTCTGAGGGTCTCCCCGGCCGCTTTGSGTGCGTTTGGGGTGGGAAAGGGCGAGCTGAGCCCCCCCTCCAACCCCATTTGTGAGGGGCGGATCCGAGGGTCTCTGCGACTGCCTTTGGGAGGCAGCAAGGGGGTCCCCACCCCCTTTTGGGGTGCAGGAAGGGGACGGTTGAGGTGCCCCCCCAGACCCCTGTTCCCAATCAGCAGAATGGAGCTGCCCCCCCAGCTGCTTTGGGGACCCCTCTGGGTCCTGCGATGGGGACGTCGGTGCCCGGAGCCCCCGGCCGCGCTCGGAGCCGGGGACCGGCATCAATGGGAGCCGGGGTTGTCATGGGGCGCGTTGAGTCCCCGTAGAATTCCCGGGATTCGGTCCGCGCGTGGAGCCTCCCGCCGCTCCGGAGGAGGCAGCCGGGGCGGCTGGGCCGCGGAGGCGGCGCTGCTCCATGCCCACGGATCCTCCCTTGCGAGACCTCGCTTCCCAGTCCAGCGAGTTTGTTGGGAATTGYTCGGCCTCTGGCTCTTCCGTGTTATCCGCCCTTCTGCCTCCCYGGACAAGCGGCCGTGCCGCCGTAGCCCGGGGAGTTTCTTGGTGGGAGCGGTTGGTTCTGGAGAACGCTGGTGGTCGTGGTTCGTATCCGAGGGGGCTCCGCATTTTGGATCGGGACTCACAAATCCCGYGAGCAGCCGAGTGTCCCGTGTCTCCTTCTCCTGCTGAAAGTCTGTCCTGGGGCCGGAGGGCTCCATCTGCAAGCGACGGGCTCCCTGGGATGACGATGGGAACAAGACGATTCCAGCCTGGCTTTGCCGCCTCTCAGATAAACACCCTGCCTGTTGATCTGCCAAACTGGCCCTCAATTCCCTTCCTATCAACCTGTGGTGCCAAGGTGCTTTTTTTTTTAGCCTTATTTGTTCCATTTTACTTTGTATTTCTTCCACGACAGAGTGGGAAAACTTCCAAAATCGCAAGGGCTGAAGGGATCCCCAGTGCGGGTGTCATAACGGGTCCCCTGACTGCGCTGGCAGCTCGGGGGGTGAAGACACCACGTTGGCCCTGCACGTTTTCCCTGTTTGTTTGATATCWGGAGTCACTGGAGCAAAATGCCACCTGGAGAGCCCGGTGTAGGGCCTGTCATCGCTATAAAACATTAACAGCTATTAAAAAAGCAGTCACCTTTCCTGAAATCTTAGCTTTCTTGCTCTGCTGCTTGGGTATTTCTTCACTTTAATGTCCAAGTTTCCTACTCATTTGCTGCCTCTGCCTCCTGACATCCGATTTCTCAACGCTGGCCRCGTGTCCCGGAGCAATTGAATTAATGCTGCTTGTTGAAGCCGATCCAGGACTTTCTTCCCAGCCRTTCGGAACAAGGTGTCTTCTCCAACTYGCCTCGCGTGCTCCGGGAGGGACTYGTTATTAACTGAGCTTCCGTGGCGTCTTGGAATGGTTCRGGCACCGCGGGCACAGGGCTGACGTAAAACCTGCRTTCTCCTTGRCCTTGTTGTGAGTGTTTTCGGCACGAGGAGGCTGTAAATCCTGCAAAACGTCTCGCTGCACGAGGAGCCTCCGGAGTGAGGAGTCCAGCCCCCCAAAACCATGGAGGGAAGAGCATTGGGACGCACTTAAAGGCAAYACCTGGAAAACGTGAAGCGGATCCTGATGCACCGTTGGGGCAAGTTCAATGTGGTTTTACACCAAGAGTTTTCAGACGAGCTCCTGCATGGAGAAAAACCCTCTGGACGCTGCCTTGGGCCAGTGCTGGGAATTTGGTCCCGAGCGATGAGCCGGATGTCCAACCTTGCTGCCAAAACAGGAGCCAGCGGTTCCTCGGAGYGCCCGTGGGTTGTTCAGTGGCCTCTTCTCCACTATCAGCATTGGGGTCAATGGCTGTAAATGATTCTCCCAGCCTGGAGCAGTGTTTGCTGTTCAAACAGACCTCAAATTGTTAGCAAGTGTTGGTACTCCCTGCTTGTTTATTTTAATTATTGCCCTTGTAAAGCTAGGCRAGCATCGATTCAGCCAGCGCGTTAGGGGCAGGATGGGGTCTGCTTTGGGAGGATCCGCGTTGCTGCTGTTGATGTGGCTCCAGAGAAGAGGAATTTCCCAGGGTTTTCAACTGCTTGGATGGAAGTGTCAAGTGATTTGAAGCTATTTTAAGTTGTTGGCTATAGGCTTTGAAATCCGGTCTTGGCTGAGATGCTGGTTTTAGGATGAAATAAGTGAGACTGGATTTCTGTCCGTTGTTTCCTGTGCTGGTCTGTTTTTCCTCAGGAGCTGGATCTGAAGCATTAGGAGATCTCAGGGGCACTTCTGACAGCGCTCGGCTTCGGAGGAGCTTTGGAAGGACGTTTTGCAATTGGAATCCATTCCTGTCTGAACATAAACCTTGCATTGGTGCTTTCTACTGGCTGGTAAAAAGAAATTAGCTCTTTACTTAGCTAATTGGATTAGCAATGCTCTGCCTGAAAGTCTYGGGCCTCCATTGCTCCTCTCTCCTGTGCAGGCAAGTGGCACCATAGAGACTCTCCCCGCTAATTTCCAGTGAGCTTTGAATATTTTCACATGTTCTCAAGGCATTTTAGAGCCCTCGAGTGAAAAATACCGCAGAGGTGGAGAAACACTTCCAGTTCGTGGAAGGCTGGAGGTGTTCAGGGAAATTAATCCTGATTTGGACGYTTGCCTGCTTGTCTACTGCCTAAAAGTAGCCGCTCGGTGTCCGTGTTTTCTTTCCCAACGGTGTTTCTTTGCACGCAGGTCTCCTGCTGAGAGGAAGGAGGTTTGGGCCGGTTTTTGTTTTCTGGAATTTGCTGCCGTGTTTCGGTCCAAGGCACAAATGCTCCCAAGGGGACGTTAAGCTGGAAGCCTGGGAAGCAGGGCAGAAATATTCCTAGCTGCTTCCATTGAGAAAATCCGTCGGAGCAGACGTTTTTACGGCTCCTGCTCGCGCCAGTCTGAGGCAGGGCAGATCCGGGAGCCAAGCTGGCACCCCCAGCAAACCTTTAATAAATCTCCGTCCGAGACGAGGAGGTTTGTGCTGTCGTCGACCCACCACGAGCTCAGCTAACGCGAGCTCCTCGCGCTGCTGCTGCTCACTTGCCTTTGAATAGTGCAAGTGCCACATACCCATGAGTAACCCTATGACTAACTCGAAAAAATCTCTAAAAACTTATTCAACCCTGGTAAGATGAAGCGTTTCCCAGCAYGGAGAGGCACCGAGCTGGACTGGATGGGCACATGATGCTCCCGTTGGCCTTTCTCCCTGCAAAGGCTCCATTCTGAGCGTATTCTTGCTAAAGTGCCTCTTCCTGAAGCAGAAGTGAGATCCCAGGCAGTTTATTCAGGTGTTCAGGGGTGTTTTGGAGCTCCTTGAGCAAAACACTGTCTTTATTAGGCTGTGGGACGAGCTGTCAAAGCAGGTCTCTTAGTRTGTGAGACCTTGTAGGGCAGGATCTTGTTTAAATCGTGTTGTGCAGCAGTTCCAAGTGTTAGCAGAAACGGTGCATTTCTGTGCGAGGTTTTTTGCTTGGCTTCCTTGGCCATGGCAGAAAGACCTGCTCTCTGCCTCCGAACTCATTCAAAGTCATTGGTAAATGCTCTTAGTTTGCCTTCCCTTGCAGCAAACCAAGCTCTGCGTGACGTCCATCAGCCGTTCCGAGTCCTGTGTCCCCCCCGTCCCTTTGAGGCAGCTCATCGAGGGGACGTGGTGAGAGTTGGTGGTTGAACAGACGAGAGGAACCAGACCTTGTTGTGCAGCCTGAGGGGCTCTTTGGTGACCGAGGTATTCAAGGCACGTGGAGAGGGAGCATGCGGAACATGCTGCCCCTTGCAAGTAGGGGCTRTGAGAATACAGTGGGAGAGCCCAACGTCTCCTTTGGATGCTCCTTCAGGAGCTGCAGGGAATCCGCTCCTGGGGCCCAAGAGGCTTCTCGGCTCTGCAGCGCGATGATGTCGTGAAAATAATGGATGTCTTTATTCCACCTACACCGTTTGTTCTGTGGAGAAAGCAGCATTGTGCCCTGGGACTTGTTAACATTTCGGGGACGTGGGAGGGCGATGGAGAACAAGCTTTTCATTAATCAGCTCGGGAAGGCACAGAAAGAGCCTCCTGCRCCGCTCAAGGTCAGAAACGCTGCTTTGCAAGTGCAGGTTTTGCTCGTGATCCTGACAAACTCTGTCACCTCGGCAGAGGCTGGTGGCAAATGAARGTCCGAGGGGCTAGAGTGATGCCARGAGGAGCCCGAGCTCCCCGTCCCTTTAGCATTTGACTTACCTGGTAGCATCTGGAAAGAGTCCGTTGACCCTGGAGATGGGAGCAAGGATGAACGGAGGGGGTGCCCGGTGTGTGTTCATCTTCAGGACTGGTTTTTGTCTTGTACAGGGAAAACAGGAGCTGTTGCCCACCAGCAGCACCCTGTTTGGTTGTTCCTTCAGGACTCGGCGTTAAGGTTTTATGGCATGAATGTAATGGGAGTTTCTAGGCCGGAGATCCCAATTTATAAATCTGCTAGGAGGCCCCTGTCATTACAGGAGCACGTTGGGGTTTTTGTTCTGTTTTTCATAACAAGSAATCGCAGGTTCCATCCTGCCCTGCGCCAGGGAACGGCTCCCCTTCTGCTGCCGGAGGTCACGTTCRCACTGTGCACAGAGGCCAGTCCCCCTCCTTCCCTGCTAAGCCAGCAGAAAACAATTCCCCTTTTAATTTATTTTTTCGCGCAGCCCTTTTCTGTTTTACTTCCCCGGAGCAGCAAGGCCAGGCCAGGCACCAGAGCGGAGCAAGGAAAGGCCAGGCAGTTGGAAGAGCCTCTTGGTTCATTCAACCCCCTTCCCTCTTGTAAAACCTTCCCTCTAAAAGGGRGATTAACCGTTAGGGAAACGAGCTGCCCCTTGGAGGCACCGGGCAGCTCTGCCCGGCACTTCCAGCTCCAGGATGACGCCGCTCATTAACCTGGAATCCATCTGGGTGACTCTATGCAATGGCTTTTGCAAGAACCCCACGTATGATTTACAGTGAGGCAGTCTCTGCCTTGCATGGGCTCTTGGATGTTGCTAAAATCCGCAGTGTTTGGGTCCGTCCTGTTGGAGCGTGAAGGGTCTGTCGTGGTGTCTCCTGGGGAGGCAGGCAGGCAGGCAGAGAGGCGGGTCCATACATGTRCTGGGAGGGCAAGGTCTCGTGCTGCGAGCGGGAGGTCGGGAGCTGGKGTTCCTGCCACGCTTTGCCCTTGAGCAGAGGACAGAGCTCCCTCGGGCTGCGGGCTGCCTCCAGCTCTGGAATAACGACAGGGACACACAGGCACAGGGTGGTGCAGAAGCTTCCTCTTCATCTTCAGGTGGTCTTGAGCTTCCCAAAAGCTCCCTGCAGCCTCTGCCTCTGGCCGGCACCGCGTGGCAGCCGGATGCATCCCATGTGGTTGGGATGCAGATGTTTAATTCCCCCTTTACTCCTTCAGAGATGTTTTATTCCTGCCWTTGGGAAGGCTGTGCAGACAGGGGCCTGGCAGGAAGCCTCTCCCGCAGGGTAGGAAGGGGCTGGAGAAGTTCCGAGGAGCATGCGGAGCTCGCCGAGCAGGTCGGGCGTTCCCGAGCCTCTGGAATGTGGCCGAGCGGAGCAGCACATGAGTAATCTCAGTCATCCACCTTGCTGCTAACACCAGCAAGAAGGTCCAAAGTGGGAGCAGCAGCACTGAGGCCTCCTGGACGCTGCCTAAAACTGGCCCTGAACTCACACAGGGAAACAAAGGATGTGGATGTTGTTAGCTGGCAAAATCCCTTGTAATTCTGGAGATCAGCATGGTGCCTGCCAGGGTGAGAACTGGCATCAGAGACCCACGAAGCCCTTCCAGGCGGGTCCCTCAGGATGCAGCCGCGGAGCTGGTCCGGTTGAGCAGCCCATGTTGAAGCCCACGTTGCTTTGGAGGAGGTGACCGAGGATCCCCAGCTTGGGTTGCAGGTGCCTGACACTGAAGAGGCAGAGCAGACACCCAGCGAGGGGCGAGCGGGGGCTTTGGCGCTGAGCCGGGAGCAGAGCGAAGCACAAGGAAGCAGCGGGCGATGGGCCCGGCTCTCGGCAGCGGCACCGCGGGCCGTGACGSGCGCGGGGCCTCTGCTCTGTGCGGCGGTTCCCTGCGTCGAGGGTGTCTTGGGAGCGGTGGGTGACAGGCAAATCTGACAGTCAGGCACCGGGGCGGATGCAGGACCCTGGGTGAGGGTTTCCTGTGTGGAGCAAGCGGATCCAGGCTGGAAACTCATGTGCACGGGGGAATTCTTAGTGCTCTGGGATGGCCCTGCTCGTCTGYGATGTTGTTTCCTCTTTGCCCAGGGGGACTCTCTTATAAGGAGGCTGAAAGCCTGGATTCAAAAGCCTGAATTGCGTTTCAACACCCAGGCTGCTCTCGTGCTTGCGAGTGGAAGTGATCCAGCCTTCAGCCCTTGGGCCGTGTTCAGTGAGTCTGGGCTGTGTGGTTTGCAGTGGACGGTGCTCAGCTTTCCTCCTTTGTCACCCTCTAGGTGGGGGACCACAAATTCAGCGCGCACCGGATCGTGCTGGCAGCTTCCATCCCGTACTTCCACGCCATGTTCACCAACGACATGATGGAGTGCAAGCAGGACGAGATCGTCATGCAAGGCATGGATCCCAGGTAACTCCTCCTCGTGAGGACTTCCCTGCTAGTAGCGTGTCYTGCTGGTTGGATCCACAGATGTTCTGCCCTTTTCCCTCCTCCTTTAGTGCCCTGGAGGCTCTGATCAACTTTGCCTACAACGGTCACCTGGCGATAGACCAGCAGAACGTGCAGTCGCTGCTGATGGGGGCAAGCTTCCTTCAGCTGCAGAACATCAAGGACGCCTGCTGCACCTTTCTGCGCGAGAGGTAAGCGCCCGTGTTGACCTGCACCTCCTGCCACTCCTCGTCTGGCCCGTGGGGCGCTGCAGCTGGGGCTCTGCAGCTGGGGCTCTGCAGAGGGGCCTGGCTGGCCGGGGGCTCCCTACCCGGAGCACAACGGACACGACATCTTCCTGTCTCAGATTCAACAGATGGGTCTCGCTGGAGCCAGTTTGATGGCGCCAATGAGGAAAGAGTCTTTAGGAGGAAGGACTGAGCGAGCGGGACCGGTTCATCCTGGGGAAGAGAAGCCCGAGAGGGAGCTGAGCAACATGTGCAAATCCCTGCGGGGAGAGTGCAGGGAGGAGGGGACAAACCCTCCTGGGTGGTGGCCAGTGGCAGGCCAAGGGGCCRGGCCCAGGTTGGAGCGCAGGCAGCTCCATGTCCCCATGAGGAAGAGCTGCTCCGGTGTGAGGGAGCCRGAGCCCTGGCCCAGGCTGCCCGGAGAGGCTGCGGAGGCTCCTGCTCCGGGGATCTSCCAGCCCGCCCGGCTGCGCCCGGGTGCCCCCTGCTCTGGGTGTCCCTGTGGAGCAGGGCTGGGGYTGGGGCATCCCTAGAGGTCCCTTCTGTAATGAGGGCGTTTCAGTGTCTTTTGTACTCCTAGAAACTCTTCCTCTGGGAGAAAACCACTGGAATGGCTYCACCCCGGCTTTCTGTGTGTCCGGTTCCCCGTTGCAGCGGGTCTCGCTGCCRGTGCCGTTAACAAACCTGCAGCAGTTGCCACCACGGGGCAGGAGGGAGCGAAGGGGCTGTGAGCGAGGTGTCACCAGGAAGCTGTGGCAGAGCTTCGGAATAATCCCAGGTTTTTCAGTTCCTCCATTAGCGTTTGGCTGCGGGACAGTTGCAGCAGCAGATCTGGAAGCAGGGAAGCCGGGTTATTCCTTGGAAACATTCCACACATATCGCTAGATAGTGCCAGGGAAGCTTGAGTGGTTATTTTTCCCTCCGCCAACGCACCCACCTGATTTCTCTGCAGCTGTTCAGTGTAATGCTGTGATGTTAAACATATCTACTAAATAGCTATAACATTGTGGTTGTTTCTGGGGTTTTCTTAAAGCTCTCTCTGAAGTTTTCCTAAAACTGTGGACTGGGGAGCAGAAATGCTTTTCCTCCAGGTTCAAGGCATTTTGGTGTATAGGTCTGTGTGCATCCCGAGTTTCTTTGGTTTAAAATTAAGCTGTGCAGTACTACAGTGTACTCATTATTCCTGCAAAATCCTGTTTGGGGTAGTGATTATAACGACAGGCTGGAGACAGAYGAGTCCCACTAGCTCTGGGCAGCTGTAGCTGCATCTAGACTAGACAGGGTGGCTTCATATCTCAGATCTCCCAAATCCACCAGGAGCAGCTGGATGTCCTAAGATAAGTAACGAGTGAGATGCGCAGCTATCATTGTGATTAATAGCAGAGCAATCTGTGGGCTCTGACTATCCCAAAGAGCTGGAACACACACATTGAGCTCCCATTATTAAATGGAAACCACCGGGAATCCCAAGTGTTTCCCAGACTGGTGCCCTTCAACCTCATTCCTGGTGATGAGCCCAGAGAGGAGCAGAGTCACTTGGACGGGCACCTGCTGGTCCCGCAGGTCCCTGTGCCACCGAGCAGCCCTGGTGCAGAGACTGCCCGGCTGGAGGGAGCCTCGGGTCTGCAGCAGCCCCTCTCACRGCCTCACCTCTAACTGCAAGGGCCGTTTTGGTGGTAAAGCCTCCCTGATCCTGGAAAACAGCTCTGTGARCCTGTGACACAGATGCTGCTCTGGRGGASTCRGATACGAGGAGRAAAACAGAGAGGGGTTGTTGGTGTTTGTGCAGCGTGCTTGAATCCAGCTTTGTCTGGCGCCGGGGCTGAAAAACAAGGAGGTGCCAGATGTGGAGCCGTGGCACGAGAGAGGTGGCAGGGAGGGACGGACACAGCGCCGTGCGGAGCGTCACGTCCCCCGGCTGGAACGCGCGGCCGAGGAGCAGAGCCAGCGGAGTCTCCTGCGGYGCTTCCCGGAGATTTCCGGCTGCGATTCCCTCCTTTTGGGTTTGCCACATATGAGATCTCCACGCAGACACACTCGCTGGTGGCCTGGAATCTGCCGTCTGCTGCCCCAGCAGGGAGGTTGGGCTTCAAAGCGGGCACAGCTCTGGCTTTCACTGCCTCTCCCTGCATCTCCYGCATGTGACTCCGCTTCCCG
This sequence comes from Eudromia elegans, assembly GCA_003342815.1. Lineage (NCBI taxonomy): Eukaryota > Metazoa > Chordata > Aves > Tinamiformes > Tinamidae > Eudromia > Eudromia elegans. The sequence goes on along the minus strand of PTEX01000170.1, from coordinate 20,310 downwards.
TGCGCTGCATCCCTGGAGCTGCTTCCAGTTCTCCCCTCCTAATAAACTGCTGTGGTTTCTTGCTCCCCTCTGCCCCTGTGCCCAGGCTTCACCCCAAGAACTGCCTGGGAGTGCGGCAGTTTGCCGAGACCATGATGTGTGCGGTGCTSTACGACGCGGCCAACAGCTTCATCCACCAGCACTTCGTGGAGGTGTCCATGTCCGAGGAGTTCCTGGCGCTGCCCTTCGAGGACGTCCTGGAGCTCGTGTCCAGGGACGAGCTCAATGTCAAGTCTGAAGAGCAGGTACCCGCGTGGGGTTTGGCCAGGGAGACCTTCCAGCTGCGTGGGAACGGAGTGGGAAACGGCCCTGCTCCTGGGCTCGGTCTCGTGGTGCTTTTGTAGGAAACACTCCCCTAAACTTGCCAACAAGAGGGCTCATTTGGACAGGGTTGTTCCCTGGAACAACCACGGAATGCCATGGAGTAGTCATGAAATAACCATGAATAAAGCACGTAGGGAAGCAGGTAGTATGGCAGCGAGTCTGGGAGTTGTTTGTGTTTGGGTSCTGGGATTTTTGAAGGTCACCACTGTCCTGTTGTGCCCTTGTACCGAAGGCCTCGGGAAGGGTGACGTGGGAGGCTCTGGCTCTCCCTGCCATAGGTGAAAGGCTTTGTCATTTGGTTCCCATCTGCAGCCCTGCTGAGCCTTGCTCCACCACCCCAAGTTGGGGTGAAGGACCCCTCAATATAGGGGCACACACGTGGTGTCCAGTGGCAGTGGTTGGGTCTGGAGCAGGGCTGTCCCACGGGGTGGCAGCCACGGTGACCAGCGCTCGGAGCTGGCGTTTCCCTGAGCTCAGCTCGCAGCTGGAGTGGAGGCTGAGGAGGCCCGTGGCCCTGGAATCACAGAATCATTATGGTTGGGAAAGACCTTCAAGACCATCGAGTCCAACCGTAACCCTTCAGCACCGTCCTGCTAGGCCAGGTCCCCTCGGCTGTCCCTGCTGCTCGCTGCTGCTGCTGGGGACCCTGTGGTTGCTCCTGGATGCTTGGCGGRCTCTGCCTTTGCCAGCGGTGACAGGAGCAGGGTGACTTGGGTGCCCTCGTCTGGACATAAATGCACTGGAGCAGGAGGAGAAACAAGCCCGGGCATTAACCTTGTGGTGGGAGAGCCAGAGAGCACGCATGAAACCAGGCACCGATCACCCTTTGTAGTCTCTTAATTTGCTGTCCCGTGGGAGGAAGGAAAACGACTGCAGCTTCGCTGGCCTCTCTGCTGYAGGTGTTTGAGGCTGCGCTGGCCTGGATCCGGTACGACCGGGATCACAGAGAGTCCTTCCTGCCCGAGCTGCTCTCCAAAATCCGCCTGCCCCTCTGCCGGCCGCAGTTCCTCACGGACCGCGTGCAACAAGACGACCTTGTCCGCTGCTGCCACAAGTGCAGGTGAGGCGCTGGGAAGCGGCGTGGCTCTCGGCGCTGTCTGGATAGCGGGAATGTTGCTCGGCGATCCCGGAGAGCGGAGTTCTCTCTCCGTGGACGTCGCCTCTTGCAGCAGCCTCCCTGTTGATAACCTAACAGCAGGGCTGGGCTGCCTTCTGGTACAACGAGCCATTTCTGGAGGGAAATCAGCCCTTCTGGGGAGGGAAACGCCTGTTGCCTAAACCTGCATCTGCTTGCAGGTGGTCGAGACGTCGTCCTAGCGAARCCCGCGCTCGCCCGAGCTCTCCTCAGGTATCCGTTGGCCTTTGCTTTCAGGGATCTCGTTGACGAGGCGAAGGACTATCACCTCATGCCGGAGCGCCGGCCGCACCTGCCCGCCTTCAAGACCCGGCCGCGGTGCTGCACGTCCATCGCGGGGCTCATCTACGCCGTCGGAGGCCTTAACTCGGCAGGTACCTTGCATAGCCGCTCGCCCCGGCGCAGGGAGCAGCACAGGTCGTGGACCAAAGCGATGGGATCACGTGAAGCCTGGAGTGGCCCCCCCTCTCTGTGCAGCGTTTCCTGCCTTCCCAAGAGAGGCCGAAACGCTCGAGGTGGCCCTGCCTCTTGACCACCCTCAAGCCTCCTGCTCCTTCTGAGGTTGTAACCAGCCCTGCTCCCACCATACGGGACTTCTGGGTCTCGCTGCACAGGGAATGGGCCGGATTGGAAGCACTCTCATCGTTTTGTATYGCAGAGGGCAGTTTTAGTTAATTTGTGATGAACCGTGAGCAGGTTCTCTTTGTAGGTGAGCAGAGCTGTGCCTGGGAAATGCCCCTGGTGCAGCTGTTGTGTAGGAGCGGGGAGGSTGGGGCAGGAAGCGTGGGAGCTCAGCCTTACCCCCAAACCAGCAGGTAAAGTCTGAGCACGAGCCCCTTGTGCAGCCTGAGCAGCCTCCGTCTCCCTCCCGGGGCCATCTTGCTAGGAGGGCATCCATCCAGTACGCAGAGCCTGACAAATTGGTCTCCCCCTTTTAATGTGAGTAGCGAATTTTTACGCAGGCGACTCGCTGAACGTGGTGGAAGTGTTCGACCCCATCGCGAACCGCTGGGAGAAGTGCCAGCCCATGGCGACGGCGCGGAGCCGCGTCGGCGTGGCCGTGCTCAACGGGCTCCTCTACGCCATCGGCGGCTACGACGGGCAGCTCCGCCTCAGCACCGTGGAGGTCTACAACCCCGAGGCCGACTCCTGGTCCAAGGTGGAGAGCATGAACAGCAAGCGGAGGTGCGTGTGTGAGGGGGGAAACGAGGCGGTGGAGAGAGCTGGGGGGTGCCCCGTGAGAGTCTCCTGGGTAGGAAAGGAGCAAAAAAGGCCAACAACCCKTCTGGGATGAGCGCTTGGAAGAGGGAATTGCGTGGAAGGAAGGAGGTGCTTGCAGCAAACCCAGGCACTGCTGCTGAGCAGGAGGGGAGGCTGCAAAGTTTACCCAGGCATCAGCTTAGGAGGGAAGACGTTAAGATCTTGATACGTGTAAAATAAAAAGAACAGCTCAGAAGTGACTGAGCGTGGGCTGCAAATTACAGAGATCACTCATCTCTGCTGGCAGCAGCAGGGAAATCAAACTCCAGGGTATTTTCCTGGTGCTGAGGAGATGAGCCAGGGTTTGTGCTAGAGTTTCATGGAAGGGGACGGAGCCCCATGTCCTTGTGTCACAATGCCGGAGGGCAGACACAGCCCCGGCAGGAATGACGGCGGGAGCGCCCCATGTCGACGGGAGCTGAAATAACCCCCCGTGTCCCTTTTGCAGCGTTTATTGCCACCAGAAAGCAGAAAGGCTCAGGGGTGGGGGGAAGACAAGAGTGTTCCACGGTGTGGGGAGAGGAGTCTGGGGGGCCTGTGCCGGCTGCACGGAGCTGCCGCAGCACGTGGCCGCCGAGGGGCTGCCTGGGGACGGGTTCGCCCCGGGTCCTGTTGGAAACCCACCTATTAAGTCGTGTGGTCGCCCTGTCCTCCCCACCACGACAGGGCAACGGCTGCCCCGTTTCCACTCGACGCGTTCCTGCTCTCCGGGGTTTTTGCTGTGGTTTCCCTTGCCCTCCTGCCYGGTCACGGCGAGCTGTTAAGCCGCTCGTGTTTCTGCGAGCTTTGCAGCACTTCTTTACCATAATAACGATTTGTCTGGTTTGGGGTTTTTTTTTTTTTTTTTCTTTTGTGGTTTAAAACGATGGTTTAAGTGCTGGGAAGAAAGCCCTGGGAGGAGCTGTGCACCGTGTGGCACCGGGCTCGTGGTGACAGCGTCTCAGCACGCTGCTGTCACACTCCTTTGCTTGCGTGTGTCACCCCCGTAAGCCCTGGTCACTTCGGTTCTTCGTATGGAGCGGAGCCCGTATAAAACCCTGGAGCTGTTTCCAGCCAGCGAGGTCGCCCACGTTTTGGATCTCCAGCAGGGAAGCTCAGTCCTCCCTAGCAGTGAGGCCCGTGGAGCACCGAGTTTAGCCCCCGGCGAGGCCTCGGCCACCCTCCCACCGGCAGAAGGGGCAACGGAGGCTCCTGTGCAGAGCAGGAGGGCGCTCGTTCCGTGGAGCTGCCCGGCACCGGGGGGCTCGTGTCGCTGGGGACRTGCTCTGGGCTCGCCAGCCTTCGTGCCGCGGTGCCGGCTGCAGGAGCCTTCTGGTCACCTCTTCTGGTCACCTTCCCTCCCTAGGAAGCCAGAGAGATGCTGCAGTTTCCACGCAGGCCCCTGTTCCTGCCTGTACTTTTGGGCTGGGCCTTCAGTGGGGACAAAGGGGTGTTTTTGTGCCTCAAGCGGGACGCGTTGTACTAGAACCCCCCCTCGGGGTCCCGTTGGGGACCTGCTTGTCGCCAACGCGCGTGGCCCTTCCCGCAGGCCGTGGTGCCGGGGGGCCCGGTGGCGCCCGCCTGACGGGCCCGTGCTCCTCGTTTCAGCGCCATGGGCACCGTGGTGCTGGACGGCCACATCTACGTGTGCGGCGGCTACGACGGCAGCTCCTCCCTCAGCTCCGTGGAGTCCTATTCCCCGGAGACGAACAAGTAAGAGCCGCGAGCGCCGCGCCCGGGAGCCCCGGCCTCAGCACCTGGGACAAGCAGGCCCAAGAGCCCCTGGATCCCCCTACGCCTGTGGTGGCCCCCCCGGCGAGCGGTTTCGATGGGGTGAGCGGGTGGTTTCGCTGCAAGGGGCAGCGGCAGGAGAGTTCCTGAAAGGGAGCCCTGGAAAACGGGGTGGGTGTGGAATAACCCACGGAGCCGCTCCGGGGCTGCGGGAGCCCCTTGCTGATCTCCCCTGTCCTTGGCAAGGTGGACAGCGGTGACCCCCATGAGCTCCAACCGCAGCGCCGCCGGCGTCACCGTCTTCGAGGGCCGCATCTACGTGTCCGGAGGGCACGACGGGCTGCAGATCTTCAACAGCGTAAGTGCCTGGCTGTGGCCTCAGCCCCTCAGATCCCTTTGCTGGGACCCACTGGGCACCAAGAGGGCCCCTGCCCTTTCCTTGGGCACCCAAAGCCTCCCTTCCCTTAATGTTCACACCATCAAACCATGCAGTCTGTGGGACCTGCCCTCTTCCCAAGGACAAAATGGGCTGTCCAGGGCCCTGGACTAAAGCTCTGGAGGTTCCCTGGGTGCTTAGAGGAGCTAAGTTCAGTACAAGGGGGACATGGAGCTGCTAGAGAGGGGCCAGCGCAGAGCAACGAGGAGGATGAAGGGGCTGGAGCATCTCCCGTGTGAGGAAGGACTGAGCGAGCGGGGCCRGTTCATCCTGGGGAAGAGAAGCCCGAGAGGGAGCTGAGCAACATGTGCAAATCCCTGCGGGGAGAGTGCAGGGAGGAGGGGACAAACCCTCCTGGGTGGTGGCCAGYGCCAGGCCAAGGGGCCGGGCCCAGGTTGGAGCGCAGGCAGCTCCATGTCCCCGTGAGGAAGAGCTGCTCCGGTGTGAGGGAGCCGGAGCCCTGGCCCAGGCTGCCCGGAGAGGCTGCGGAGGCTCCTGCTCCGGGGATCTGCCAGCCCGCCYGGCTGCGCCCGGGTGTCCCCTGCTCTGGGTGTCCCTGTGGAGCAGGGCTGGGGCATCCCTGGAGGTCCCTGCCACCCTCGGCCCTTCTGGGGTGCGGTGGGATTTGCAGGTTATGGCCACAGCCTGAGGTCCCCCAGGGCCACCTCTGGTCCTGGAACCTTCCAGTCCGGCTGCTCCCGCGTCCCCGCTGAGCTCGGAGCAGTGCCGCGGCCCCGCGGACGGGCCCCGTGTCCCGCTGGGGCTCGTCGGTCCATGACGCCGCGTCCTCCCGCCGCAGGTGGAGTACTACAACGCGCCCACGGCCTCGTGGCACCCCGTGGGCAGCATGCTCAACAAGCGGTGCCGCCACGGCGCCGCCGCGCTCGGCAGCAGCCTCTTCGTGTGCGGCGGCTACGACGGCTCCGGCTTCCTCAGCGCCGCCGAGGTCTACAGCTCCGTGGCCGACCAGTGGTACGTGCTCGTGCCCATGAACACTCGCCGCAGCCGCGTCTCCCTCGTGGCCAACTGCGGCCGCCTCTACGCCGTCGGCGGCTACGACGGACAGTCCAACCTCAGCTCCGTGGAGATGTACGACCCCGACACCAACCGCTGGACGTTCATGGCTCCCATGGTGTGCCACGAAGGCGGCGTCGGCGTGGGCTGCGTGCCCCTGCTCACCGTCTGAGCAGCAACCGCGGCCCTTTCTGGGGCCGGGGGCTGCCTTCGGAGCCCCCCATCCCGGGGCCTCGCCAGGTGCCCGCGTGTCGTTCACGGACACACAGAAACGCGGCAGAACCGACCCCTCCCGCGGCTCCTGTCCTGGGCGGGCTCCGGAGCGCTCAAAACACCCCGGGATCCGGAGCGGYCACCRCCGCYGCCTCCTCCTCGTGTGACTGTTCCTCAGCCCTGCGCCGGGCGGTGGCTGCCCCTTGGTGCCCGTTTGAGCTTGGTGGGCGCTCGGCACGGGGGGGTCTCACCCCCTTCATCAAAACGTGCCCTCCTGCGCAGGGAGCGGCTCCGTGGGGCACTATGGGGAAAAGGGCCCCGCGGGAGCCACGAGGTGGGGAAAGGAGGAAGGGGGAAACGGTCGCCCGAAGCCACGCTCGGGTTTCATCAGCCCCTGGGGAAAACAGGGAGCCCCGAGGCCGCGGGACAACAGCTTTAACGGCTCCGAATGAGGCAAGCGGGCGCGCTGCTCGGGAGACCTCCCTCCCCGAAGGCGCGGGCAGCCGCGCCGGGCGTTCCTCCTTCAACGCGGGACGGGGACCGGCAGCGTCTCCTGCTCGTAGGGCAGCGCTGGGCAGGCGGGCACGGCCCCCCTGACCGCCTGCAGCGCCAAATACCTGGGGTTTGTCCCCATTTTGCTGCACGGGGCTGCTCTTGACTGTCATCCCCGTTAAACCCGCTGGTGCCGCTCCTGCGGGATGCACTCGGGTCCCTTCCTTCCSCTCCWTCCTYCTCCTCCCCGGTGTCCCGAGYAGTGGCCGGATGGGGCTCGGCCRGCGGGAACGGGGTCAGCGGGAGCCCCTCAACACTAACCGTCCCCCTCGGGGCAGCAAAGGGAGCGGGGGCGCACGGAGCCCCATCCCGGCCTGTCCCGGGCTCCCTGCATCCCGATCCCACGCCCCCCGTCCGTCCCGCGGGGCTCTTCCCTTGGGTGTACATGTGGCTGTCTGTATGGTCAGGTACTGTGTATATTTTAGGTATATGTGTATATATGAGAGCACGTGTGGTTGTCTTTGCTCTGAGCACATGTGGGATCCGAACAGAGCCGCTTCCGTCGTGGGGACGCTGCATCCCGGTCCTCCGAGGAGCGGGAAGCGCCAGAGCGGGGTGTCCATGTCCTCGTGTTTAACCCACCTCTATAAAATGGGGAGAACATCCCGGCTGTCCGCGCTGCGTGCACAAGGAGACGCAGTGCCGCGCGTTGCTTTCCCGAGGCTTTTCCCTCCGGCCGGTCCCTGGGCAGAGACCGCGGGTCCTGGCGCAACGCGGTGGGGCCCGGGGTTGCCCAAGCGCACGGCGTTGCCCAAGGCCCCCGGGTTGCCCAAGGGCGCGGGGCGGTTGCCCAAGCGCGCGGGGATAAAGGGGCGCGGGCGCACGGAGCGGTGGCCGCCATGGAGCGCTGCTGGGCACTGCTGCTGGGGGTGGCCGTGGTGGCCGCGGTGGCCCCGGCG
>PTEX01000169.1:1745247-1760921 GCA_003342815.1 Eudromia elegans | reverse complement strand
CTGGAGGTCCACGCGGGCCCTAGAGAGCTGGGCTGGGCCCGTACGAAGCCCTCGGAGGGCCACGCTGGGCCCATAGGGCTCCCCCAGCCCCTTGGGGAGCMYRTGSGGGMAYGAACTGGGCCCGTAGGACCCGCYAGTGCCCRTATGGGGCAMGTTGAGGCTGACACGGAGCCCCCAGGGGGTGGCCCAGGGCCTATAGGGCCCAGCTGGGGTCCTACAGAGCCCGCGGAGCTCCATGCTGGACCCATAGATCCCACCCAGGGCCATATGGAGCAGGCAGAGGCCCATGCAGGGCCCTGCAGGGCCCACCCAGGCCCGTATGGAGCCTGTGGATGGCCACACAGGGCCCATAGGACCCATCCAGGCCCATGGGAAGCCCACAGAGGTGCCCGCAGGGCCAGTACAGCCCAGCAGAGCCCGCACGGGGCCCCTAGGGCTCCCCCAGGCCATATGGATCCTGTGGGAGGCCACTCAGAGCCCATGGGCACTGCCCGAGCCAATATGGAGCCCAGGAATGTACATGGGGGGTTCATACGGGCCAACCCAGATCTGCAGGGCTCGGACAACCCCGTATGAGGCCTGAGGAGGGTCTGACGGGCCTGGTTGGCTCACAAAGCTCGTACAGAGCCTGCAGAGCTCTGCGTGGGGCCTGTAGGGCCTGCCCAGGCCTGGAGTATCCCCGTAGAGGTGCCCACGGGGCCTGTAGGGCACATCTGGCCTGGCAGGATGCCTGTGAAGCTCCAGGCAGGGCCCATACGGAGCTCAAAGATGTCGACACAGGGCCCCTAGAGCAGTCCTGGGCCTGTACAGAGCCCACAGGAGGTAGGACTGCCCAGGCATGGACGGGGCACACAGAAGCCAGCATGGGGCCTATATAGACCGCTCGGGATCATCCAGAGCTGCAAGGTGCCAACTGGGGCCCGTAGGGCTTGTCTGGAACCCTACGGGAGAGGCAGAGGCCCCTGCAGGGCCCGCAGGTCCTCTCAGGGTCCTCAGCAAGCCCAGAAGAAGGGTGCATAAAGAAGAGCATCTCCAGCAGGTCAAGAGAGGTGATTCTGCCCCTCTACTCAGCCCTGGCGAGGCCGCACCTCGAGTCCTGCGTGCGCTTCTGGGCTCCCCAGTGCAGGAGGAACGTGGAGCTGCTGGAGAGAGTCCAGCGCAGGGCCACAAAGATGATTAGGGGCCTGGAACATCTGCCCTATGAGCAAAGGCTGAGAGAGCTGGGCCTGTTCAGCCTACAGAAGAGAAGGCTGAGAGGGGACCTGATCAATGTATATAAATATCTCAAGAACGGGAGTGAGGAGGAGGGGGCTGGCCTCTTCTCAGTGGTGGCCAGTGATAGAACTGGAGGAAACGGCCACAAATTGAGGCACCAATAGTTCCACAGGAACTTGAGGAAGAATTTCTTACCAGTGAGGGTGACAGAGCACTGGAACAGGCTGCCCAGAGAGGTGGTGGAGTCTCCTTCTCTGGAGATCTTCCAAACCCGCCTGGACACCACCCTGTGCCCCATGCTCTAGGAGACCCTGCGTGTGCAGGGGGGTGGGACTAGATGACCTCTATAGATCCCTTCCAACCTTAAGCATTCTGTGATTCTATGATCCCATGTAGAGCCTGCCTGGGCCCATAGGCTTCGACTGGGCCCATATGCAGCCCAGGAAGGTCCATGTAGGGCCCATAGCGCCCACCTAGGCCCGTACAAAGAAGGAAGAGGCCTAAGGGGGCGCTGGGGGCCGCACGAGAGGCCACAGGGGAAGCGGGGCCACGGGCGCATGGTCGGCCCTGGGGGCCGCACGAATGCCCGCAGGGGGAGCGGGGCCATGGGTGCACGGAGGGCCCTGGGAGCCGCACGAGAGGCCACAGGGGGAGTGGGGCCACAGGCGCACGGAGGGTCCTGGTGGCTGCATGAGAGGCTACAGGGGGAGCGGGGCCACGGGCACACGGAGGGCCCTGGGGGCCGCACGAGAGGCTGCAGAGGGAGCGGGGCCACGGGCGCAGAGTCGGCCCTGGGGGACCTCTTGTGGAGCAACCCAGGTCTTCCGTGCGCCCGTGGCCCCGCTCCCCCTGAGGCTTCTCGTGTGGCCCCCAGGGCCCTCCATGCGCCCGTGGCCTCTGTTCCCCTGCATCCTCTCTTGCCCCCTACCTCCCTCGGCCTCCCTTTCTTCCCGTAGCCCCTGCTGCATCATCCGTTGCCTCCTCTGCGTCTCGCTGCCTCCCCTTCATCCCATGGCCTCTTCTACATCCCGTGGCCCTCCATGCACCCTGCAGCCTCCCCTGTGTCCCGCGAGCTGCTCGGCAACGGGCTCTTGTTGACCTTGCAGGTGGGCCTGCAGCCCAAGTCTTTGGCCGCTTAGGGAAGGGCTCAGAAATAGAGCAGCAAGGAAGAGATGAGTCACGCAGGCTGGAAATAAATGGGAGCCGCAGGCACGACACGACTGACATGCTGCTGTTCGGGGCGCATCCCGACCCCGTGGCATCACCGTTGGCGCCCAGGCAGCGGGGATGGGTGCTCTGTGGCGCTCGGTGGCAGAGGGATCAATGGGGACATCGGGGGCATCATCCCGTGCCCGGGGCGTGTCCTGCGGTGCCACAGGGAGCACGAGCCCGGAGGGTTGAACAACATGAGCTCAGAGGATGTTCTGCAATGTTTATAGCACATACAGGCTGCGTGCGGACACACTCTGGGCGGGGCTCATAAAGGGCTTGCACCCGGCCCCCTGCTCCTGGCAGCTCCAACGCTCTCCTGGTGCAAATCCCATCACACATCCCAGCGCAGGTCCCAGTGCAGATCCCACTGCCCTCCTGCCCCCAAGGGCTTCCCAAGCTGCCCATCCCAAGTCCCTCGGGGCATCCCGAGACAGGGCTCCGCTCCAGGACTCTGCACTGGATCGCAGTGCATCCAGGACTCTTCTCACCAGGACGAGGGGCGCCGCATCCCAGCGGCTCCTGCCCCGGCGCACGGAGCCGCCAGCCAGATGAGCTGCCCCAAGGTGCTCCCCCCACTAAAGACCCCCCCTCCCGTGTCCCAACACAACCCCGAGCACACTGGGAGGCTCCCCGCGCGCCCCCTCAGATCTTGATCTCAGTCCGGAAGGTTGGGGCATGCTCGGTGGACCGGGCTGGCCGCCGCCGGGCACGGATGGTCAGTGAGCCATCGTCGGACAGTGCCGAGGACACAGATGTGGGCTCCATGTCCTCAGGCAGCTGGCACTTGTGCGTGAAGGTGTTGACCACGGTACCGTCACCTGCGAGCTGCAGAGGGGAGCGCAGTGGGTCCCGGTGGCACCAATTTGCTCGGCCTCAGGCATGCGGGATGGGGAAGGGCGGAAGTCTCTCCCAAGGGAACTGGGCCCCCTACACACACCACCACCCATAGGGAACAGGGTGGATGGGGAGCCCCTCAAGGCTGTGGAGCCCAGAGTGCCCCGGGTGGGCACGCGCACGGCCGTCACCTTCTCGGCGTGCACCTCGATGTGGTTGTTGGACGTGGTGACAATGATGTCCTCAGGGGCGAAGTCACTGACGTCCACCGTGAACTGGTAGGTGTTGCCCAGGGTCTTCACGTTGCCGGCGCTGCCAGACCGCGCTGCGGGAGGGCAGGGGCGCTTGCGGAGGGACCCCCTGGCAGCATCACCCTTTCCCGGGGCTTTTCCCCCCTTTTCTCCCTCTGCCAATCCAGATTTACCTGGGAAACCCATGGGCTCCGCACGCGGCCGCACGAAGGTCCCGAAAAGCTCCATGGGGCGCGTGGGAGAGGGTGATGAGCTGCGGTGGAAGCTGCGCTCCGAGTGGAAGGCCGAGGAGGTCTTCAAGCTCATGCAGCGCCGCGAGAGCTGCTGGGATGGGCAAGAGCCGAGCGCGGAACGTCCCACAGTAGGATGGAAGAACAGGAAAAGCAGCAAGTGTGAGGCTGGGAGGGCCGCCCAGAGAGAAGCTGGGAGCGCAGGTGGGACCGGGAGGCCTTGTGAACGGCACCCACGCACTCCGAGGCGGTCATTGAGCTTATAAAGCCCGGACAGGTTCCGGGCAGCCTTCCAGACCTCTTGTAAAACAGGCTAAATTTAGGTCCTGCTGCATCACTCTGCATGGGGTGGAAATTTTTCCACACACACCCCCCCCATTCTCCTCCTCACCATCGTGGCTACAAACAAGCAGCAAAGGGAAGAATCCGATCCCGTCGCTGACATTCCTGCCTGCCTGGATAATGCGGCTCCTGGCAGCCCCTGACTTCCCGAAAAAAGGACGGTGGGAGGAGAAGAGAGCACAAGGTGCAGACCTGGGTGCTGAATCTGCTCCCCCCACCTCCCTGGCACCCACGGTGGGGGCAGCAAAAGAGGCTCCGTGGAGCCTCCGCACCAGGAGCCGGCGGCCCGCGAAGGTCGCGTGAGATTTATGGCAACAGCAACAATAATAAAGGAAGTGGCACGGGGAGTCGTTAGGAGGTGCCCTTGGGAGGACGCGGGGCTGGCGCCGGCGGGAAGGGCAGCAGGGGGTCCCTGTCCCCACATAGCCATGGGCGGCCGCTTGTGCCCCCAGGGGAAGGGCACTGTGTCCCGCACGTGCTGCCCGCGCCAGCATAGGGCTGCTGCGGACACACGCTGGCCGCCCACCAGATGCCGCCGCGGAGCCTCCCCAAGCCCCACGGTGCCTCCGCAAGCACTGCGGGGCCTTCCCGAGCCTCGCGGAGCCTTCCCGAGCCCCACAGCGCCTTCTCAAGCCCCATAGAGCTTTCCCAAGCTCCACTGTACCCCAGGGCTACCCCGGGAGCCAGGGCTGGGAGTCGGGGCTAGAATGAGGGGCTGGAATGTGGGACCACGAGCTAGGGTTGGGATGTGGGGCTGGAATGTGGGACCTGGAGCGAGGGGCTGGGATGTGGGGCTGGAATGTGAGACCAGGAGCTAGGGCTGGGATCTAGGGCTGGAATGTGGGACCATGAGCGAGGAGTTGGAAGGTGGGACCCTGAATGAGGGTCTGAGATTTGGGGCTGGAATGTGAGGCTAGAAGGCAGGACCCCGAGCGAGGAGCTGGGATGTGGGACCCCAAGCAAGGGGCTGCGCTTGTGGCTGGGGCAGTGCCTGCCGCCGCTGCCGCCAAGGCCCATGTAAGGCATTATTGCCCAGGCCCCCGCGCTGGGCCGTCTGACCCGCCAGGCAGCCCTGCCAAGAAATGCGCTGGCCAGGTCATCCCCGCAGCGTGACGGGGCCGCCTGGCCCGGGGCCCGGCCGGGGCAGCGCAGGGGCCCCCCCGCCACTGAGTAACCGCAGCCAGCCCCGCAGCCAGCCCCGCAGCCACCCTCCGCGGCCCCTCACCCCCGGGGGTCCCCACAAAGGGCAGCACCGGCCTCCCGACACGCTGGGTGCGCCGGGGCGGGACGCCCTTGCCATGCGCTCCAGCCCATGCCGGCTCTGGCCGCGCCGGGCGCCTCTCTCAAGGTCGTTGTTAATGATCCTGGGGCAGGGCCAGGGCTGGCGGCAGGGGCGGCACCTGCGGCCCCGGCAAGGTGAAGCCGGTGCCTTCCAGCTCCGCGGAGATGGCGGCTGGTGCCGGGGACATGGCTCCCAGCGCGATCACCCTGGACCCCAGGGACGGCAGGCGGCTGCGGGAGGAGGAGGAGGAGGCGCTGGAGCGGGTGCTGGTGTGCGAGAAAAGCTGGCACCCCTGCCCCAGAGCCCAGCGGCGTCTCCAAGGTGAGGGCTGCCCCAGGGGGGTCCCTGCATGCCCTTGGTCCGTAGGGGTGGCCAGTCACCCCCCGGCGCCGCACAGGGTGCCTGGGCTTCGTGCAGCGGCAGCTGTTCCGCGTCGGCGAGGACTGGTACTTCCTGTGCGCACTCGGTGTCCTCATGGCCATGATCAGCTTCATGACGGACCTCATCGTCTTCAGGCTCTATGAGGGTAACACGACCGCCAGGCGCTGGAGCGGTGCCCTTGGGGTGCGGCGCCCTCCCGGAGTCATGGTGTCCCTGCGGGGCTTGATCCTTCTGGGAAGCGGTGGTTGTTGCACGGGCTGGGGTGTGCGGGACGACCTGATGGCCCAGACAGAGACACCCCATCCTGGTGCTCCTCCTGGTGGGTCCTTTCCCTCTGCTTCCCAACACTCCCTCCCTAGCCCACCGCTGGCTCTACCGGGAGATTGGCGACTACGCGGTGCTCAAATATCTCTCGTGGACCATGTACCCAGTGGCCTTGGCCGCCTTCTCCACTGGCTTCTCCCAGAGCATCACGCCGCACTCGGCAGGTGAGCGCTGGCCACGGCACCAGCTCCTTGGGCTGCTCTGGGGAGAGGCCCTGGAGCCCAAGCGTCCCTTCCGCAGGCTCCGGCATCCCCGAGCTGCAGACCATCCTCACGGGGGTCGTGCTCGAGGACTACTTGGCCATCAAGAACTTCGGTGCCAAGGTGGTGGGGCTGGTCTGCACGCTGGCCTGTGGCAGCACCGTCTTCCTGGGCAAAGTGGTGAGCAGCCGCGGGCCGGGCTGGGGTTCACGCCCTGTGTGTGCCCGGGGATGGGAGCCCTTGGGATGCAGCAGCCTTTGCTCAGCGCCGGCCTCCGCAGGGCCCCTCCGTGCACATCTCGGCCATGCTTGCCGCCTACCTGGGCAAGATGCGCACGTTGGTGACCAAGGAGTACGAGGTGAGTCTCGTACTGGGTTTCCCGGTCCCCTTTTCCGTGGCGCCTTCCTCCCCTCCGCCAACAGGGCTGCCTGTCCCGTGCAGGACAAGTTCAAGCAGAACGAGATGCTGGTGGCAGCGCAGGCGGTCGGCGTGGCCGCCGTGTTCGGGGCGCCCATCAGCGGTGAGCGCCCAGCGCCCGCGCGGGCCTAGTGGCGATGGGACTCCCCACCAGCGCCGCCTCTGTTCCCGCCCTGTGCCTAGGTGTGCTCTTCAGCGTCGAGGTGATGGCATCCCACTTCGCCGTGCGCGACTACTGGCGAGGCTTCTTCGCCGCTACCTGCGGCGCCTTCGTCTTCCGCCTCCTGGCCGTCTTCAACAGCGAGCAAGGTGACACTGCCGGGGAGGGGGGGACCGCGCAGCCCCCGCGTTGCCCACCCGGCCCCAACGCCCCGCTCCTGCCAACAGAGACCATCATCGCGCTCTACAGGACCGATCTCAAGCTTGATTTCCCCTTCGACCTCCGTGAGACCTTCTTCTTCCTCACTCTGGGGTACGGTGCAGCATGGATGCAGAAAACCTCTTTTTTTTTCCCTACTGGGTGACAATAAGCACCATTTTTTTCTGCTTTTGGGGCCTTCCTCCGGCGTTCCCCGCACTTGCCTCCTGTCATTGGGCCAGACTCGTGTGCGGGGTGGTCGCCTGCGCCTACCTCTTCTGCCAGCGCTGGCTGTTGGGCTACGTCAAGAAGAACAAGTTCACGTCCAAGCTGCTGCGCACGGAGTGAGCACCGCTGCTGGGGGTGCGACGGGATGGCCCGGAGCAGCCTCCAGCGAGCACCTCGCCCTGCAGCGCGCCCCTCTACACGGTGCTCGTGGTGCTCCTGCTGGCCTCCATCACCTTCCCGCCCGGCCTCGGCCAGTTCATGGCCTCCCAGGTGAGGTGGTTTCCCGAGAGGCTTCTCTCTCTTGGGAGGCTAGGGCAGTTCTGAGGGGGGGGCCATCCGTGCGTGTGCCCCAGCTCACCATGAAGGAGTACCTGGTGTCGCTCTTCCACAACGGCACGTGGGGGGAGCTGGCGCACGAAGCGCCCGCCGCCGGCCCCCGGCCCCTGTGGCGTGAGTGGGGCCACCCCTCCGTGTCCTTCTTTGGCACCTTGGCCTTTTTCCTGCTCATGAAGGTAGGGACTGTCCCGGGGGGGGTGTGCGGGGAAGGGGCGCAGGGCGCATGCCGCGCGGCTGCCCTGCATCCCCTGCAGTTCTGGATGCTCATCCTGGCCACCACCTTGCCGCTGCCCGCCGGCTACTTCATGCCCATCTTTGTGTACGGTGAGTAGGCGCCAGGGAGGGGGGGGTGTCCATCTGTGCCCCCCCACCCAGGGCCCAGTACCATCCACCCGGCGCCGCTGCTTACAGGAGCTGCCCTGGGGCGCCTGGCGGGCGAGACGGTGGCTGTGCTCTTCCCCCAGGGCATCACCACGGGCTACCCGGTTGTCCCTGCCGGCTACGCTCTGGCCGGTGGGTGAAAAAGCAGAAAGCAGCAACAGTAATAAAATATATCAGATATATTTTATGGGGCGGGGGGTGTTCTGGGAGGATCCGCTCATGTGCCAGCTCCCGGGCAGGGGCGGCGGCGTTCTCGGGCGCCGTGACGCACTCAGTGTCCACGGCGCTGCTGGCGTGCGAGGCCACGGGGCAGTTGGCGTGGGCGCTGCCCGTGACCGCCGCCGTGCTGGCCGCCAATGCCGTGGCGCAGAAGTGGCAGCCCTCCTTCTACGCCGGCACCATCATCGTCAAGCGCCTGCCCTACCTGCCGCCCATCCGCAGCCGGCACATAGCGTGAGCACCCGCCCCGGCGGGGATGGGGGGCTGTTTTGGTGCATTTTGGTGGGGATTTGTTGTTTTCAAGGGGTGTTCTCACCTCGCAGCTCCTTCCACGTGCTGGTGGAAGAGTTCATGAGCCGCCAGGTGCCGGTGCTGGCCAGGACAGCCGCGTTCGGCGAGGTGCTGGCCGCGCTGATGGCCGCCCCCGACGCCGCCGACTTCCCTGTGCTGGAGAGTGCAGGTAGAGCCGCCCGCGTCCCCCGTGTCCCGCCCGCCACCTGCACCGCCCTCCACCCCACTCCTGTTCCCACAGAGCTGCCCAAGCTGGTGGGCACCGTGAGCCGCACGGAGCTGGTGGCCTTTCTGCAGAGCCACAGCAACACCGGCGAGAAGGTGACCGCCCTCTCCCTTCAAAAACCTATATATTCGCCTCTTCCAAACTATATATGGCTTTTTTTGCTCTTCCTGGAGTGTTTTCACCATTCCCTTTCACCCCTCCTCCTGCTCTGCAGCCAGCGGGGACGGTGGGGGACAACTGCACCATTGAGCCCGTCATGCTGCAGCTCTCGCCCTGGACCTCACTGCACCAGGTAGCGGCTGTGATGGGGGGACGGGAGGGCAGAGAAGCCCGTGGGTCCATCCATGCATCTGTCCGCCCCTGCATCCCTCCATCTCTGTATCCCTCCATCTCTGTGTCCGTCCCTGCATCCATCCATCCCTGCATCCATCCGTGCGTCTGTCTGTCCCTGCATCCGGCCGGCCGGCAGACGCACCAGCTCTTCGAGCTGCTCAAGCTGCAGCGGCTCTTTGTCACCCGCGGCGGGGAGCTGGTGGGAGCAGTGACACGGGCCGAGGTGAGGGCGGCACGGGGGGACACGCAGCATGGGGTGGGGATGCTGCGTGGGCACCGCGTCGCAGCCCGCCACTCTGTGTGCCGCAGCTGCGGAGAGCCATCGAGGAGCTCGCGGATCCCCAGTGACGACCGCCAGCCTTCCTCCTCCTCCTCCTCCTCCTCCTCCTCCTCCGCGCTGCAGAGAGGGAGCGCCTGAAGCAGCAGGAGGGCTGAGGCCGGGACCACTCATTGCACCCGTAGCGGCGGCCCAAGAAGCCACCTCCCTGCAGGATCTGCACCAACGTTCCCAGTGCTCGGCCACAGGGCAAAAGGGCCAAAAAAAGGGATATTTTCTAAGAAACAGAAGCCACGGAAATTTATTAAAACCGTTTATTACAACCAAACTTATTAAAACCTCGCAAAAAATAAATCCATTAAATCACGGGTGGGGACAGGGAGCGGAGGAGGGCGGCGGGTTTGAGGGCTGTTCCCCCTGCCGCTTGCAGGCGGAACGCTGGGGAGGAAGTTGATTGCTCTCAATAAATACAAAAATATATAATAAATTACGTTAAAAAAAGAGGGGGGCAGGTAACACTGGCAGCAGAGCAAATGGCATTTGGGGGAAGGAATTAAAAATAATTTAAAAAATAATAATAATAAAAAAAAGAGCCGGGCTGCGGTGCAGGGTGGGGGCAGAATAAATAGGGAAAAAGGAAGGGAAGAGAGGAGTCGGGCGGGGGGGCAGCCGCAGCCGGCGTCGGGAGCAGCCCTGCTCCTGAAATGTGGGAAAAAAGAAGTAAAAACAACCCTAAGCCACCAAAACCCCTTAAACCTACTGAAAGAGGAGAGGGCCCCGGTCTGAACGGGGCAGTTTAAATTAATACAGAGGGAAAAGGGCTGGAGGGAAATTTTCCCCTGCTGGTTTTGAAATTTCAACTCGCTTTTCTTGCCGGTGGGGGGCGTTTCTTACCCGTTTTGTCCCCCCCTCCTCCCTGCTTCACCAAGGAGCAGTTCCTGAGCCCGGACACCTGCCCCGGTGTGAAAAAATCTCAATAATATAATAAAAATAATAACAATAATAATAATAATAATAATAACAACCCACTCTTGACTCCAGAAACAATAAATAAGACCGGCTGGGGGCGGCCGGGCGCCCTTCACTGCTCCGCTTCAAGTACTTCAGGGGGCTGGGGGGTCCCCTGGCTCAGACGGGGCTGGCGCCGAGCTGGTCCCTCAGTGTCACCAGGCTGCAGGCGAGGCGCTTTTGGTGGCCCGGCAGGCGCACACCAATGCGCTTGATGTCCCTGCGGGAGAAGCCAGGGAATAACGGAGGATAACGGGGAGGGGTTGGGCACAAGCATCTCTTGGCGAAGGGTTGGTCCCCAAAATCCCTTCGGGATGCTTTGGTCCTCGGCATCCCTCGGGAATGCCGTGGTTCCCAGAAGCCCTTTGGCATGGGTCACTTCTCAGTATCCCCTGGGGATAGGGTGGTCACCAGCAGCCCTTGGGGACGCCCGGGCTCTGAGCACCGCTCAGAGAGCATCCAGCCCCAGCCCCACTGCTCCCATGGAGGGGACATCTGTCCCCACACCGCAGAGGGGACACATATCTGTCCCCATGACCATCCCCACGTGACACTCACTCCGTGCTCATCGCCGCCACCTTCTCCAGGGTGCCGTAGCCGGCGGCCAGGAAGTGCTCCGTGTACTGGGGCATCTTGACGGATTCGAGCCACTCGGCCACGGAGCGGAAGGGGAGCCCCTCGGAGCCGCTGGGCAGGCGCATAGAGACCCTGCGGGCAGGCGGCGCTGCCTCCGGTGCCCGGGCACCGGGGGGCCGCCCTCCAAGCCCCCCAATCCCCTCCCACGGACTCACCGGGGGTCGAAGTCCGCGAGGGCGGCGAGGGCGTCGGGTGCGCGGATGAGCTTGTCCAGGACGCCGAGGACGTCAGCGAAGCGCGGCCGGCGGCCCCGCTCCTGCAGCCAGCACTGCAGCATGAGCTGGTAGATGGCCGAGGGGCAGGCGAGCGGCGCCGGCAGGCGGAAGCCCTCGCTGATCGCCTTCATGACCTGCAGAGCCGCGGGCACGGCGCTCAGGGGACGTCTGGGCCCACGTTGGGGCTGGGGACGGTGACACGGGGATGCAACGGGGATGGTGGAGATGCAATGGGGCTGATGGAAGAGGGTCAACGGGGACGACAGTGGAGGGTCAACGGGGACGATGGTGGTGGTGCAATGGGGCTGGTGATGTACGATGGGGCTGGTGGCACCTCAGGGGCCTCACCTCGTGGTTGGACATGTCCCAGTAGGGCCGTTCACCATAGGACATAACCTCCCACATGACGATGCCATAGCTCCAGACGTCGCTGGCCGAGGTGAACTTGCGGTACGTGATGGCCTCGGGCGCCGTCCAGCGGATGGGAATCTTGCCGCCCTGTGGAGGCCGCCAGCACTCGGCACCCGGCGCCCGGCGCCCACCGCGGCCCGGCCACCCAGCCCCACTCACGCTGGTGGTGTAGGTGGCCTCGGGGTTGTCCTCCAGCACCCGCGAGAGCCCGAAGTCGGACACCTTGCACACGAGCTGGCTGTTGACCAGGATGTTGCGGGCCGCCAGGTCCCGGTGCACGTAGTTCATGCCGGCCAGGTAGTTCATGCCGGCCGCGATGCCCCGCAGCATTCCCACCAGCTGGATCACGCAGAACTCCCCGTCCTTCTCCTGCAGCAACACACGAGACCTTCCTAAGGCATCTCCTCCCGCCCATTCCCAGACTAATTCCACATTTTTTTCACCCGTTCTCAGCCTAAACTCGACTTTCCCACCTATTCCCAGCTCTGGATACTGATCTTTCCCGCAGTTGGATTCCCCCTTGCAAAGCATTTTCCCAAAGCCAGGTAAATCCCAGCACCCAAATGCAGAACAGAAAAGCTGTCGTGGGGGACGGCAGAACCTCCCCCCCCCCCAGCATCCGGATTTGTTTCCGGCCGTCGCGCGTCGCCTACCCGCAGGAATTTGTCCAGGGCGCCGTTCTCCATGTACTCCGTGATGATCATGAAGGGCTTATCTGGAAAAAAAACAAAACCCCAAAATGAGCTTATAAACCGGGTAAAAACCTGCTTTTTCCTGCGAATCTCCAAAACAGCCGCCTGTCGGGTTACGTTGTGGGTTTTTTCCCCCTGTTTTCATCCACTCTTTGGGCGAGGGAAGGGGCCGCGGGATGCTCACGCTTGGAGACGACGCCCTCGAGGCGGATGACGTTGTGGTGGCCAAACTGGCCCATGATGCCGGCCTCGCTGAGGAAGTCCACGCGCTGCTTCTCCGTGGAGCCGGCCTTCAGCGTCTTGATGGCCACGGGCACCTCCTTCTTGCCCCGCTTCAGGGTGCCCTTGTAGACCTCGCCAAACTCGCCTAACCCAGGGGAGCACGGAGTCAACGCAAGCCCACAACAGCTGCCAAGAGGGGAGTTTACCCCCCACTTTTGTGTTTTTCCTCTTATTTTTGGCCCCACCTGCACCAATGACCTTCTGGCGGGTGACCAGGGCCGGGTGGATCTCGCTGGTGAACTTGA
The DNA here is from genome assembly GCA_003342815.1 of Eudromia elegans. Lineage (NCBI taxonomy): Eukaryota > Metazoa > Chordata > Aves > Tinamiformes > Tinamidae > Eudromia > Eudromia elegans. The sequence continues at coordinate 1,748,095 of PTEX01000169.1, read as the reverse complement.
GCACCGCTTGGTTGGGGTCCTCGTAGGTGTGCGGGTCCACATAGGTCTTGAGCGGCTTGAGCTGCTCTGCGGGGGGACGCAGAGGGGTGGGTGTCCCCCCTGCCCGCACGTGTCCCCTTGTCCCAGTGCGTGTGTCCGTCCGTCCGATGCTCACCTGACTTGGAAAAGTACATGTCCTCGGAGGCCCGGTGTGCCCGCGAGCGCCGATTCCTGCGGGAATAAAGAGCCAGGGATGAGCAGGATCCTGCTCTGAAGAAACATGCCGTTTTCATCATTATTATGATTATTATTGGTTTTTCTGCCTCTTTTCCCACAGGGAATAAAGCACCGACCTGCAGCAGACGTAGAGAAAGACGCTCAGCAGCAGCAGCACCACGAGGACGCCCGCGATGGAGCCGCCGATGACGGCGGCGGAGGCCAGGCCCTCGGCACCTGCGGGACAAGGGGACACGCGGGGCTAGAGCCACCGCGTCCCCCACGCGAGGGAGAGCCCGAAGCGCCCACCGGGCCCCGCACTCACCCGCTGGGAGGGTCTCGAACTCATGCGGGGGGCTGAAGGTGCCCTCGCCCTCCTGGGTGAGCGCCTGCACCCGCACCACGTACGCGGTCCCTGGCGCCAGTTTGGGGATGGTGACGGCCGCGTCATCGCAGCGCAGCACCGAGTAGCTGTTCTCATCCGCCTGCAGCCGAGGGGGGCGGCTTGAGAACAGGGCGCTCGGGACACGCATAGCCAGGCTGAGACTGGCGCAGTCGTGACATGCATGACCAGGCATGGCACGCTTGCAACACGCATGGGCGGGTGCGACCGACTCAGTCCCGACACAAAGGGACAGCCAGGCTGAGAACGCCAAGCTCACAACACGCATGGCCGCCTGAGACCAGTGCGCTCGTGACACATGTGACCAGGCGTGTTGATCTGGTGGGAAGTGGGGTGTTCGCAATGCACGTGACCGGGCACTCATGTGACATGGCACGGCCGGGCTGAGACTGCTGTGCTTGTGACATGTGTGAGCAGGCTGAGACTGGCACACTCACGACACGCATGACTGTGCTGAGAATGGCACGCTCATGACACGCATGACTGTGCTGAGAATAGTGCAAGAGTGCCGCACATGGCCAGGTCGAGCCTGCCACGCTCCCGACACGCAGAGCCGAGCAGAGACCGGCACACTCACAACACGCATGACCGTGCTGAGAGCGGCCCGCTCGCGGCCCGCACGGACAGTGTCGGGGAGCGCAGTCCCCACCTTCTTGCTGTAGGTGACCTCGTACTTCCAGACGCGGGCGCGCTGCCGGGCCGGCACGCTCCAGGCGAGTGCCAGGCTGGTGGCCGTGCGGTCCTCGAGGCGGAGCGCGGTGACGCGCGGCGGCTCTGCAGGAGCGACCGTGAGTGCCGGCACCGCCGCGGGCACCCCACGGGACGCGGGACGCTCCGTACCGGTCTGGTTGACGCTCACGGTGGCAGTGGCGACGCTGCGGCGGGGGCTGAAGGCGGAGACGCCGTTTTGCGCCTCCACGGCGAACGTGTAGGTGACGTGGGGCTCGAGGTCGGCGACCGTGAGCGCGGTGGCACGCAGCCCCCGCGGCGGCGCCCCGTAGCGCAGGCCGCCCTCGCAGGGCCGCCCTGCGCCGCCCTCGGCGCCGTGCCGCTCGCACGTCACGCTGTACGTGACGTCCCCGCGGCCACCGTCGTCCACCGGCGGCGCCCAGCGCAGCTGCACCGTGGCGCCCAGCGCCTCCGCCCGCAGCGCCCGCGGGGCCGACGGGGGCCCTGCCGCGACAGCGCCCTCAGCACTACGGCCCAGCCTCACTCTGCCGCCTCCACTGCCCTCGTCCTGACGCGGGTTCCCCAGCCCGTGGGCCGCTTTCTCCCTCCTTTCTCCCGCCTTGACCTCCCTTCCAGCACCAGGTATCAGGTTCCCCATCCCACAGGGCGGTTCCCGCCATCCCCTGCCTCAGTTTCCCCATCCCACAGGGCAGTTGCCTCCCTCTCCTGGTCCTGCCTCAGTTTCCCCCATTCCCCAAGGCAGTTTCTTGCATCCCCGGATCCCACCTCAGTTTCCCCATCCCACAGGGAAGTTTCCCCTGGTCCTGCCTCAGTTTCCCACATCCCGTACGGAACTTTCCCCCCTCATCCCACAGGGAACTTTCCCCACATCTCGCCTCAGTTTCCCACCTCCGTTTCCCCCTGCAGCCCATTCCCCAGCCCAACTCCATGCCCCGCTCCTGGCGGACACCCACGCGTGCAGGGCGCTCCGGGTGGGTCCTCGGGCGCTCGGAAGTGGTCCTCAGCGCAGGGGCAGGCGGTGGCGCCAGCGGGCGCGGGCACCGTGTGCGCCGGGCAGGGCTCGCAGGTGCTGTCCGACGTCGACGCCTTGAAGGTGCCGGGGGGACACGCTGTGGAGAGACGCCGCCATGGGCAAAATCCGTGTGGGAACCCGTCCTCCCCCAGCCCAGAATGCTGGTGTCCCGGGAAAATGCTGCTATCCTGGAAAAAGGGGCTCGGGCAATCCCAGATTGGGGTGGGAGGGGGAGAGGAGAGTTTGAGGGGGTCGTGGATGCTGGTGGGAGGTGGGATAATGGGGTCTTTCCCATTATCCGGCATTCCCTGGCTAAGGATAAACCCGCCCGGAGGCAGCTCTCCTCCTCACCGCCTTTGCTCCCGCTGGGCCCTGCTGCGCTCAGTGCGCTTGTGCGGCCGGGAAGCTGCAGGAATCCATCCGCTCCCCACTGCCCCGGCACAAACCCTCAGTCTTTATCCCCGCCCCATCGCTCCGGGGCCTCGCGCGCGGCGCGTCCCGAGCTGTGCCCCGGCCTCAGCCTCACCTTGGCAGGTCTCGCCGGCGCC
>PTEX01000169.1:1708581-1735285 GCA_003342815.1 Eudromia elegans | reverse complement strand
GCCTTGACGGCCTCCAGGCTCCGGCGGAGCGCGCCGGGGGAGACGGCGCCCGGCGGCGTGTGCAGCCCGTTGGTGCCGTTGTGCTCGGCGGGGCTCCTGCTCTCCGCGCCGTCCGTCGGGGCCGCGGCCGGCTCCGCGGCCAAGCGCAGGTCCTTGTGCTCCGGGAGCGAGCCCCGGCGCGGCGCAGGGGAGAGGCCGGCCTTGCCGTCGAGGCCGTCGGGTGTGCTGGGCGACACGGCCTGCACGGGGCTGTCCAGGGAAGCGCCAGCGGCCCCGGGCGAGAAGCTGCCGCCGTTGAGCACGGGGGAGCCGTCGCCCCTGGCCGGGGAGAGGCTCCCCTCACGGGAGGCCGCCTGCCGCTGCGCCCGGGGCCGCAGGGTGCCCCAGCGGCCGTTGACGCAGGGCGCCTCGTCGGCGGCGCGCACCGGGGACTGCGCGCGGTACTCGCGCGCGTCGGGCGCCAGCGCGGGCGGCGTGGCACTGATGGGAGAGGGCCGGGAGTTCAGGCTGGGGCTCAGCGGAGCGCGGCCGCTGGGGGCCTGGCTGAAGACCACGACGCACTGTCCCACCTGCGAGAGGGCGACCAGGAAGAGCGGCGTCACCGACCGCACGGCGCCCCAATTCCCCGGGGACGGCGAGGGGCCGCGGGGCGCTCGGGACTAGCAAGAACGACCCTCTAGCGCAGGAGGGAGACCGGGCGGGCGCCTTCGTCTTACCCTGCAAGCAGGATGGCACCACAGCTCCGGCGCGCCGTGGTCTTCGTTCTCCACCTTGAGCGCCTGCCACGTCCAGGGGCTCGTACGCATGTGCAGCAGCCAGGCGTCCTTGAAGAGCTGCAGGGAAAGGCAGGGCGGGTTGAGGAGCCCCGTTCCCCACCGCATCTCCCCGGCGGCAGGAGCAGGAAGGCAGTTCCGCAGCCGTCCCGCTGCAGACGGAGCACCCGTGACCTACATTGGGATCTGAAAGCGGAGGAGCGGCTACGCCTTGCGACGGCAACGCGCTTCACCTACATCTTCTATCCCATTAGCAAATCAGGGCTAATTCCTGTGAGACTCAATTAACCCCGGTGAGCAGCTCAGATAGCGCCCAGGGTGCTTTTTATTAATTAAAGGCGGCTCTAGCTCGAGCGACAGCTTTGCTGGGAAATGCAGCATGGGCGCCCAGATGGGAAAAACGGCAGCTATGGAGCCCCAGGCCCGCGAGGCTGCAGCCCGAGTAGCAGAGAGTCCCCCCCGTCCCGTCCCCAGGGCTGGGGCGCGCAGCCGGAGCCGTGCCCTGCCGTACTTACTGCGTTGGGGCCGCCGCAGCCACCGAGGATTAAAATGGTTTCATCATCTATTACGATCTGGAGGGGAGGCAGAGGAGAGCGTTTCAGGACGCGCGGGGCGCAGGGCTTCCCGGCAGCATCGACGCGGGTGAATTTTGCCTGCCCCGGCATGCCGGGTGGAGCTGGGACACGGAGCCGGTTTGGCTGGGCCCAGGGCGGAGCAGGGTTCAAGCCCCGTGCTCCGACCCCTCCTCCTCGCCCCGAACTGCTCCCAGACCCGCTCCCAGCGCCCCACGGGACGAGCTGCGGGGGTCCCCAGCCACGGACACCCCTCGTGAGCTGGTCTCCGAGGCCACTTTCCCAGCAGCTGCTGAAAAAGGGGCTTCAAAGCCCATGCCAGCGCCGAGCCTCACGCTGACACCCGCAAGGGGGACCCGGCTGCAAAACGCCCACGGCGCCGTGGGGGCAACAAACAGGCCCTGCGAGGCCCAACATGTGATGCTGCCTGGTAGCTGGGAAGCAGCCAGACCAGGTTTAGTGTCTGGTCTATCCTATGCAGCGCGTGCTGGCTGGGAAGAGGAGCACACGGAGGAGAAGGTCACCTGGGACTGGCCGCCTCGCGGGTGAGGGCTGGGCCCGGAGATGTTGGGCTTGGACCAAGCCCACTGCTCGAGATCCAGCACCCAGACGTCGTTGCTCCTGCAGGGACGAGACCAGAAACGCTGAGCTGCAGGCACGGCTGCTCGCTTGCCCTCCAGGTCCCCGGGAAGCAGCGCTGCACCCGTTCCTGATGATAACGCTCGTGTAATGCGGGCCCTTGGGGCCTCCAAAACGCTGGCTGAGGGTAGAGCCTCTTGCCAGAAACATGCTCCCTTCGGGCTGATGCCTCAAGGGATTTCCCGGTGCGATAAACCAGACCCTGGAGCCGGCCTGCGGCACGCACTGCCCCGTCCCTCACCCCGCGCGCCCCTTCCTGCCCAGCTTACATCTGCCGAGAGCCCAGCGAGCCCCCGAAGACGATCATTTTGTCTTCGATGACACAGGAGGAGTGTCCCGCCATGGGAGGGGGGCCGTGGGTGGTGACGATGCAGTTCCACCTGGGAGAGGAGAGGAGACAACGCTGACCATCAAACGAGAAAGGGAAACAGGGAACCGGCGGCTGAAAGGCAAACCAACCCCAAATCCCACAGGCCAGCAGAGTCCTTAGGAACGTGGTACCAAGGAAAACCTCGGGCAAGGCCGGCGGAGGGACAAACAACAACGAAACTCAGCAGAAACACTAATGCTGCACCTCGCGTTTCTAAGGCATGACCAAGTCCCAAAGCCGGGCTGGAAATCTCGCCCCTTCCAATTAAGCGGGCCCTGAACTCTTTCCACCGTGGCCTAATTAGAGCGTTCGCTGCCCCAAACGCGCGCTGGGTAATTGACCCTTGCCGTGATTAAACACGCGCAATGAAAGGGAAGCAAAATTCGCTGCCGCTTGGGTAGCGCATCGGCTCCCTTCTCACCCCGGGAGGAGGGTGAGGGCTCAGAGCAGCAGAACGGCGTGAAAACGGAACAGAAAATTCCTGCATCTCCTTGGCAGCTGCTGGATGCCAGCAGCTTTAATGGCAAAGAGCTTTCCAAAATGGCACAGACAACTGCTTTACCATTTTCCCCTTAGAGTGGAATTTGGACCATCTGCAAAACCTCCCGCAGTCAAAGGTTTCCCCTCTTATTTTCCTCAAAGACCTCAAACAAACAGCCCCATGAATTACGTATTTTAAGTGCACACATCCAAGACTTCCTGCCTGGCTGGAAAATGCTCCAGAAAACACTTGGGGAGCCTGGAATATTCTGGGGATGGTTTCAGAGGAATACGGAAGTAACCAAGGGGTCTCAGAGGGCATCGTGCTCAGGGCTCAGCTGTGGTGCTGTTGGTTTTTTCCTGCTTTAAAAACAGCCCCTTGGACGTGCCAGGGTTGGTGCCACTTAGGAACCCAAGGCTGTACGTGCCCGGTGAGCACGCAGGCACCCAACGGCCCCACTTGGACCGCGCTCCACATCCAGCCGGGCGTGTCCTCACCAGTTCTTGGAGGGCGAGTAGGTGTGGATTTCATCGAAGAACCTCTCCGGCTGGTGCAGGGGGTAGGGGCTGGGCCGCGTCCACCCTCCGAAGAGCACGAGCAGGTCCTTGTAGACGACCAAGGTGGCCCCGGCCTTGGGCGAGGGGTAGGAACCTGAGCGGGGGCACAGAAGGGGAAAGATGAGGACACGGCGCCCAGGGCAGCGAGCTGCGCGACAAGGCGGAAACTCCCCCTCGCCAAGGCACGGAGACAGAACGAGGAGTCGGGAGCCTGGGAACAAAAACTCCTGCCAGTTGGTGTCAATGCAATTAGCAGCAGCCTGGAAGCACGTTTCACGTATGGCAACACATCTGTCAGTCACCGGCAGGAAATTACTAGCTTTCTAACATCCCCCTGGAAATTACAGCTTCAGCATGGGATAAATTACCAGCAGCAATTACCCTCCGAACGCCTGCTAACGTCTCCTCGAGGGAGCAGTGGCAGCGAGCGCCGTTTGCAGCCCGGCCCGGAGCCCGGCCCGGCCCCGTGTGCAGCTTCGCATGGGCAGCGCGCGGCTCCTCCGCTCCTTCCCAAGGGGGTTCCGCTCAGCTCCGAGGCCCGGCAGTCCTGGGGAGCCCAGGCTGTCCCTCAGCTCGGCCAGCTCAGGGCAGCAGAGATGCCCCTGGCCCAAACCTCCGGCAGCCGGAGGTGCGGCAGCGCAGTCTCCCTGCAGAGACGGCGAGGCTGGAGATGTTCTCACCCGCTGCTTTTAAAAGAACCCGGAGCAGCTATTTTGGGCTGCCAAAAAAAGCAGTTTGCTGGTGATGGCTCCCAGGGGCGCCGTTAAGAGCCAAGGCCCAAGTGTCCCCCATGCAGCTGCAACAAGAGGCGCCCGCGGAGCTCACAGGCACCCGGCCTGGCTCCAGGCACCAATGCAACTTGATGCTGCTCCCGGGCACATGGCTACGGGAAGAACAGGGAATAAAATCATTCGGGAAAACCTCCTTAGGCTATTTATGTGCTCAGGTACATCCGGAATTTGAGACACGGTCTCCTTAAAGCTTAAAATGTTGGGTCACTCCTTGTCAAGCCCAATTTTCCTGGTTCGTTACGTGGCTGCATCCGCCAGGACAGCGACAAGAGCGACTGTACGACAGCCCGGAGCCAGGGTCAGCCCTGCCCGGACCCAGCTCCCCGGGGACTCCGGGGCACTTTTGAGCCGCTCTGAAGTCGAGGATAGGCCTGGGTTTGGGAAGTTCTGCGTAGCGTTGACTTGCACAGGTGTGAGCCAAAGCAAAGCTTCCCTCTGCTTCGCTCACGAGACATCTTCGCTTCAGAAGCAAACCTCTGCCTCTCAAAGCTACACTCCTCCCCTCCGTTATCCAGGGAAACGTGGCATCTCCACGGCTCAAAGGAAGCCGGTGGCATGAAGCAGAGCCGAGGGCGGCCCTCGGGAAGCTCCGTCCCGCAGAACGGGTCCCGGCGTGCTCGAGGACGGTGCCGTATCTCTGGGGGGGCCACGTCGTGCAGGATGAGCCCGTCCCCTCAGAGATGACCAGGCGGAGGGCCGGGCCCTGCGGCACCCGATGGCGCGGCCTTGGGGAAGCGGCTTCCCGCAGGCAGACGGTGCAGCCCTGACCTACGGAGCAGTCTGACCTGGGGAAGCGTCGGCAGAGAGGAGCTCCGCCGGCGCGGGGCCAAGCGCTCGCAGCACCCCAGAAGTGAGGCTAAGCCGTGGGAAGGGCTCTCTGTGCTAGGGAGGTAAATGCTGGAGGGGGGTTTATGGTGGAAGACTCAGCTTTCCGGATACAGCTCGGGGAAACGCTCCGGACGGCATGTGGGCCTCCTCCAGCAGCCTCAGCCTCGCAGGGAGACGCTGCTATTCTGGATGCGCTTCCAAGCGAGCCCATCGCCGGCATCGGGAGCAGACTGGGCCGACCCGCAGAGCTGCAGCCTAACCGAAACCAGGGCCCCGGGCGCGTTTCCCGCGCCAAAGGGCAGGGGGGGAGCGCAAGCGGGGCCAGGCCTGCAGGCACTGCCCTTCATGCCAAGGGCGCCAAGGCCGCCCACAACCCGCGCGCCACGCCGGCGATTTCTGCGCTGAGCTTCGGGCAGCCAAAATTGGGGCTTTTCTCCCGTAGCTGCTGTGCTGAATGCCAAAATTTACCAAATATTTCATCGTTAGGGGAAAAATACTCTGCTCTGGGCCTGGAGACGAGCAGGACGCAGCGCTTGGTGATCCTGCGTGCCTTCCAGAGCCACGGAGAGGCTTTTCGAGCCTACGTTTTAGCGTAAAAGCAGGTTACGAAGCACAAGCCAGTGCCTACGGCCCAGCGCAAAGCCGAAATCCCCCTGCTGAACACACGGCAGCTCACTGCAGCGTGAGCTCAAAGCAGCAAAACTCCCAAGCCTGGAGGCGCAGCCGCTTCCTCGGCTGCTTCCCTAGAACCTCTCGCCAATAGGTGGCTCCCCAGCCTGCCTGAAGCTTCACGGACCTTTTCCCAAAGTCCCAGCGCTTCCCTGCACTAAGGGAAAACCAGACAGTGGCGAGTCGTGGCTTGGCAGGGGCTGCATGGCACCTAGCAGACTGTGCTGCTCACCCTGCCCGCTCGCCCCCCGGCACCACGCATGCGTCCTGTCCGAGAGCTGGCGGCTCCAAACACTCGTTCAAACACTTCATCTAAACATAACATCCGCTCTTGGAAAAAAAAGGACGAAAACGGGATGGTTTTCCAGTGCTGCCTTTCCTTTGGTTGCTCTCCACCTCTTGAAGCCTTTTTGGGCACCGTGGGGTGAGCTGACCCAGAGGAACGGCCGCTCTCCAAGTAGTAAAATCCTCTCCAGTTCTGTGAAATCCCAGCACAGAGTTTTGGAGGTTTTCCACGGCGTATTCGAGCGCAGGCGCTTCATTGCCAACGGCAGACGCTGGAGCTTTCACCCCACTCCACCAAACTCTCCCATACACCAAAACATTCGGGGCACTTCCAAACCCGTGGGGAGCTCCGGGGTGCGCGGCGCCGTCACAAGGCACGGCCGCTCTGTGTCCGTATCAGGATTCCCAACCTCGAGAAACCGATTTTTCCTATTATTTCCTGACCGGGACACAAACAGTTCCCCCCAGTTCCGGTAGGAATCGCTCGTCCGCAGTATTTGCAGCTGACTCCGGGAGCAGGTTTAAAGGGAAGCCGCATCGCCCCGGACTCGGAGAAGCCGCATGCACCAAAAGGCCCTTGACTGCCAGGCGCCCTTTCCCTGCTCCAGGCGCCCTTTGTGTCACTGGAAAAAGGAGGGGGGACTAAAGAAGCTAAAAATTCCCCGTGCCAGTCTCGGAGACAGAGGCAACAGTGGGAAAAATTCCTTCCGTTAATCTCCGGAGGGATCGGCGCCTGGGGAGCCGAGCTCTCGGTATCTAAATCTAACGAGGTTAAAGCAACAAGCTATTTTTCATGCCTTTGCACTCGATCCGTGCTGATAATGTCTTCAGAGGGCTCTGTTTTGCTGGCAACCATTTCTGAGGAGATAAAAGAAAAACGAAAGAGGGCTCCAAGCATAGAGAGGGCGGCGGCTCCGTCTTCACTTCCAGCCGGAGCCAGGGGCACCGGGTTGGAGAGCGCCCGGCACTGACCACCACCACCTGACCACCGTTTCCTGATCTGCTTGTAAACCTGGGAGCCCAACGCGGGAAAAAGCTCCGTGTGTTAAAAAAGCAGATGCAATTCCAAGGAAGTTGGGCGGCCACAGTGACGACATCCCGAGGTTTGGGGAAACGTAAGTCAGGGATTCCAATGGGATCACGTCGCTCCAGGCATCGAGGTTCCATCAGTGGAAGAGTCAAGGTGGACTTTGAACGACAACCTGGCAAGTTGTAGCTCAATGGAGGTGGAAATACGCTTTGAACGCCGAGATCCGTAAGGAATTCTACCCTTCCAGGCCGTGTTCAGAGCTACAGCAGCGTTGTCCCCTTCGTTTCGACCTCATCCATCCCAGTTTTCATCCAGAAAGATGTGACAGGCGTTTGGAGGACTTTCCATCTGCCTCAGCAACCTGTTGTGCTTGGAAGCGCCGGACACCTGAGGGCAGCAGCTGTGGCTGTAACCAAAGACCTGACTCCGTGCCAGGGACTGGGGCGCTTTGCTCTCGCGGCTGGGATGCACCGCGGCTCGAAACGGGTCATTCTGTCCCGGGGCCGGTGACGCAGGGACAAGCACGGGGCGTCTCGGTGTCGAGGCTGGCAGGGGTTGCCCTTCACTGCTTCAGAGTGAGACAAAGTGCAAAACACAGGCAGGGACCGGCAGCCCAAGCTCACTTTCGGAACCGCAACCCTTCCTTGCGCCAGCTTTGGTCTCCTTTCAGCTTCACAAAGCACAGGAGGCCCCCAGCAAGAAGCTCAGCCCAGATCAAGGCTGTTTTGAAGAGCGCTCTGAAGTTTCAGCTGTTTTGAAACCTTGTGGCCTTCCCTTCCTCGAGGGCAGGTTAGGAAAGCAAGCCATCCTGCTGGGGGAAAAGGTTTCGGGTGGTGGCATCGAGGGCAAACCGCTCCCGCGGCACCAGGCAGCCGCAGGGCAGGCGTCCTGCGCTCCGGAGAGCCTCCCACAGCAGCACGAGCACGTCTGATACCGTCGCCCTGGCCCGGTGACGGCAGCGCCCTCCTCCTACCTCCCTGGGCCTGTTTCGTTGCCACAACAGCATCAAAGGCGCCTTCCCCTCCTCAGACTCGGGCACCTCTTCCTCAAAACGCGGCCCAGCAGCGGGCACGGCTGGGAGGCGGCGATGGGAGACGGGCCTGGGCAGGAGCAGAGCTGGGGGAACCACACGGAGGGCACCTCCCTCTGGGGAGCAGCCGGCTGGGTAGGACACCCCGGCTGTGGTGCCGTCCCCAGGAGAGCGGCACGAGGTGGCACCGCTGACCGAGCAGAGAACGGGGCTGCTTCCTGGGGGCGTCACGGTTCCCCTGCTGCTGGGGACAGCCCGGCTTTGCAGGAGGAATGAGCAGCCCTGAGCTCCCGCGCAGCCTCCTGCCCCGCTCCCCCAGCACGCGGAGCAGAGCGAGGCCAAGCGGCCCGCGGGGCGGGAGGGAGGAGCGCGGGCAGCGTCCCCACGGAACCCACCTTCCTCGGGAGCACCAGCCCCCTCCTCTCCTCTGTGCAACGTCAACGCTATTGTTTGAGATCCAAGCAAAACGCGCTTGGAAACCTCAAAAATTAGGGTTTTGTGAAGCAATTATCTCCCTCCACCGTCTCCAAGACCAGAGAAACCCAGCCCAATTATTTCTTTGAAGGCGAAATATTTACTCCATCAGTGCACCAGCTCAGCCAAGAGATGAATCATCCAACTCTGACGTTGTCTCGATGCCTCCGAGGAAGAAAAGCTAAAGGAAGAGGCAGTTATGGACAGAAAAAGGAGCTTGCTCCTGAACCGCACACAGACCTTCCCGCGGGAACGGGATGAAGCTCCTCAGGTCCACGTGAGCCGAGCCCCTGCGCTGGGCAGGCTCCAGGGCAGCGAGCCTGGTCCTTTGCCTTTCCTTTAGGGAGCCCTGCCTGGGTGTTTCCCACTCTAAAGGGGCAGTGGAGAAAGCGACTTCCAGAAAAAGCAAATTCTTTGCCATGGGAAGCTTGGTGCCCATGAGGAGAAGCGCTGGGCCTGAGCTGTCTGCTCCAATGAGCAGCCCCCGACATGGTCAGCCTGCGAGCCGTCGATTCAAGTGCTTCTGGGGGCCGTCAGCCTCGCCTGGACATCCCTGCTTGAATAAGGGCAGATGTCAGCGTCGTCGGAGCTCTCCAAGCAGGACGGCAGCCCAGCGGAGAGGCCGCCCTCTTCTCCTGGAGAAAGACCCGCCCTACGGAGCGGTTGGGATGAGCCACGTTGCCCAAAGGGCGGCAATCTCCCGCATCTCCCTCCAAATTTCAAACCTCTCAGCTTTTGTCCCCTCCAGTCACTATTCCTTCCCAGGCGGCGGGTGCCAACACTTCAGTTAGGGCACCCCCCCAAAAGCAACCAGCAGCCGTGTGCAGAGAAACCACCGTGGGCAGCAGCCGGTGCGGGTGACTCATCTGCTCTGAAGGCGGAGGAACAAGAGCGCTCTGCTCAGCGAGACCGCCCCAGGTTGCAGCTGCGATCCGATCTCGCGCCGCGCGCTCATGACAGCAGCCCAAGTATTTCCTCGGGGGCTCTTCCCATGGGACTCAGCTCTGACACGTATTCCCACAGGACTCTCTCTTTAAAAATAACAATAATAATAATAATAATAATAATAGAAAAGCGCTACTTGTTAGTAAGGCAGTGGGAATTCTGCTTTATAAAAATACCAGTGGGGTGACGGAGGCAGCGGCCGGGCCCTTCTGTGTGGTGCGAGTCCTAACCACAAGTCAGGGCCCGCGCTGAATGCAACGCAACAACCTGGTGTCTGCAAGAGGAGCAGCCCGGGGCAGAGCAGGGGCCTGCAGAGCCCAGTATCCTCTTTAGGCTGCTCACGGCCTCCCCTCCTCCTCCGACGGGAGACAGAGAGGAGCTAGAGAGCGGGGAAGCAGGAAAACCCAAGTCACTTCCTACAGACCTGCACTGTGCCAGCCCGAGCTTAGCTCTCCCTCTTCGTTTTCAGTCAAGCCTTTATATGTTCTGCGCTTCAGCCCAACGTGGTTTGCTTAATTTTAGTGCTCAGAGGTCCCGCGCGACCTTCACCTGTCCCCCCCAAAATGGAATTCCGTGAAAGCATGACACCCTTGATCCAGAGCGCATCGTCACGCACAGTCACCCAAGGCACAGCCCACCAGGCAGAAAGAGCTCCGTTTTAGAGGACTTGAGGGAATGATCTGACTGGAAAACGCAGCTTCAAGCAGTAACTGAATCGTCCAGAACACACGGGATGACTCCACGAGGAGAACGTGGCCGATGCGGAGCTACTCCCTCCTCCTCCCGTTCCTCACCAAGTGCAAAGTTTTGCTGAAACGGGCACTTCTACACCCCCTTTGCACCCACAAAGAGCTCCTCTCCTTCCGATTCATATACTTTACCCAAGTTATTCCAGTCCAACGCAGATATATGGGGTGGGGGAGAGGCACTTTGTGTGCTACATTTTAAGCTCAAAACCAGTGTGGGAAATAATCCAAGGCGTTTTCCGTGCAGCCCACAGGAATGTACCTGTTTTCCCAGCCTGCCACGGGCAGCCCATGTGGACACGTCTCATCCCTCCTCCAAACACCCGGAGCAGCGCCTAGCGAAGGCTCCTTGAAACACTGCCCTCCTGGGACGCATCCACACAGGGAGGAGGGAGCCCCAGCAGCTCCTCCGGATAACAGGGAAAAGCAGCAGGGAGCCACCTCGCTCCACAATGGGCATGAGGACACACGGACAGTCTACGTTTAAGAGACATAACCTGGAAACCGTTGAGATGACGGTAACACGCAAGGCGGGAACTACCGAATTAGCCCTGGGGGCACAATGTCTAGAAAGGCATTGAGAGCACGGAAAGGCGTTGGGAAAAGGGTTGTGGACTGCTGAGCATCCGTCACTTCTCACCTGACGCCAGGGGCCGGATCCACTCTTTGCTATTTAGGTCAAGCCTCCAGAGATCATTGAAGGCAGCATTGCAACTGCTCTGCGTGCAGCCACCAAACACGTACATGGACTGATTGGCGTCATAGTAGCATGCACCTGAAAAGAGAGGAAAAAGGGAAAAAAAGAAGAAGATGCAGCTTAGCTGTTTCTCCTCTCAGGGCCTCACATTTCTGCTCTTGCAGCCCAGGTTTCGGGGAGGAGAAAACACACGGAGGCTACGGGCAACTTCAGCGGAACCGCCCGCTCCCTTCCGCGTAGCCCTGAGCACTGCAGAGCTGCAGCAAGGGCCTTTTAAGGCGATTACCTCCCCGGGCTGAGCTGCTCCGGAAAGTGCAAGGAAAGCTGCCTTAGATGCTCGCAGTTAATTAGCTCAGCTATGATTAACGCACGCAGCACACTTACCTTTCTAAGCTAGAACTTAGTCAAGAACTACTGCTCCTGGCCAAACCCTCGGCCCTGCTGCGTTTGCGTCCCAGCTCATTTTTCATCTCAGGCCTTTCAAATGGGGAGAACAACTCGGGGAGGGGGGGAAAGAGCATCAGGGCGTTCCAGGGTGCTGGAGATGGTGCCCTTGTTGCAACAGGAAATGAAAAGAATAAATCTAACCCTTGAAGTCACTGTAATGCAGATGGCAAAGCCGGAAGGTTGAAGGAAAACTCTCTGTTCTCCCCTCTGTGCTGAGCAGCTGCAATGTGTGCAGCAGCAGCAGCGACTTATCCAGAGCAGGAGATAATGAAAGGAGAGCTCAGGGGCCGCGCAGCAGGAAGGGAAGGCGGAATACAGAGCCCCAGCCCTCGATGGCAACTAAAGGGAATTGACTTGTGAAAGCTGAGGCATCGAAGCGCCTTGAATGAGTAACCTGCACATACAGAAGGCAGGTTCAAAGGTCCTGCTGTGCATCCAGGAGAGGACAAGCCCAGCTGAACTCCTGCTTTGCTTTGCTGCTAAGCACCAACATCTCCTTCTGTATTTTTACATAATGGCTTTTTCAAGCCATGCCGGAAGGCTGCTCCAACTGGTCCCATTATCTGGATGACTTGTCCCAACTTCAAAGAGCTGCAAGAGCAGGGGAACACACGCTCTGCCAAGCAGCACCATCAACCAAGGGCAGGAAACGCAGCCCCAGAAGAGCAGGGCTGAAGTTCAGTGAAGATAACGCTTGTAAAAGCCATCGGCCTCCTTTGAAAGAGCCCCCAGTGCTGGAATTACTCGCTCCATGCAGCTCCGGATTACCTTCCCGCTCCGTGCACCAAGCGGCGCTCCACGGAGCACCCTGCAGCTGCTCGGGACCAGCCAACACCAACCAAGAGGCAGGGCCTCCTCCGCCGCCGGCCGCGTCCCCCCGCCTCCAGCCTCGCTCTGCTGCACGGCCAGGGATGGCAGCCCAGCAGCAGGGGCTGCAGGTGAAGCCTTTTCTCTCCAAGCCCGGCCCGTGCACGCCAGGATCGGCATTTCCCAGCGCTCCGCTCGGCAGATCTCTGCTGCTCCTGCCTCTGACAGTGCCTGCCTATTCCCTGCATGAGACTGCGCCGCCTGGCAGGTGACGTCTTCCCATGGCAATCCCCACAAAAAAAGGCTTCCCAAGCCCTCTCTCTCTCCCCGCTTTCCTAGACCTCCTGTTTTTCTCGCACATTTGGACATCATCTGCATGTTTACATGCATGGATTTCTTTTCCCCTCTTATCCTTGCTGTTTAAGAAAGGCTTCTCGTACTT
Organism: Eudromia elegans; assembly: GCA_003342815.1. Taxonomy (NCBI): domain Eukaryota; kingdom Metazoa; phylum Chordata; class Aves; order Tinamiformes; family Tinamidae; genus Eudromia; species Eudromia elegans. The sequence continues at coordinate 1,722,702 of PTEX01000169.1, read as the reverse complement.
GCCGAGCTTTGAGCAAACCTTCCTCCCGGCCCTAATATTGCGATTCCTCTTATTGAAGAGGGCAGGGAGAGCTCAGATGACAAGAGGAACCGGTCAAAGGCGCCCGCACGCGAAACCTGCGCAAAGAGCCCAAGCACAGGCACACCGAGGCCTACAAAAGCCCCCTCGCATTAACGTTTCCTCTTCATCACTACTGGCTCTTTGCTCCTTGGTTATTAAGAGCTGCTGAATCCCTGTTTCCGGGCAAAGTGCTCGTGCTGGCATTGCTGTGCGTTATCGTAAGCGGTTCACGCTGTGTGGCAGGAACAGGCACGTGCGCCACCGCATCCCGAGGGACAACTCGCCAGAGCTTCCCCTTGCAAACTGGGGTGAAAGAAGGGTTTTTCCCCTCCCCGAGTAGCTACTTACTGTGCGAGAAGCGTTGCGTGATGGGGGTCCCAGGATAGGGGTAAGTGCGACTCTCCCACTGGATATTTCCTTCGTGCACCGCTTTGATAAAGCCATGGTAACACTGGTGGGCCACGCCTGCAGGAAGACAAGGTGTCACACGACGCGGGCACGTCAGCAGGGAGCGGGTTTGTGCCACGGCCCCCCCAAGCACCGCGTAGCACCCTGGTACGACGGGCACCGTCCCGGCCAGCTCCCTGCCCAACGGCCTCTGTAGGAGACAGCGAGCTTGCAGAGCAAACTAAAGCATTACAACAAGGTATCCTAAGCTAACAGGAGGGAGGAGGTGGAGAGGCATTCCGGAAAGAAGGTTCATTGGGACGGGGTGTAAGGAAGGAGACTGGGTGCAGCAGCTGGGGCTGAGAACTCCAGACTCGCTGCGCCCAAACCTCACCTGCTGCAGAGGAGGCGAGAGGCAGCAGTGGCACCACAGGTCTCAAGAGGGCCAATGGTCCCCTCATACGTCAACACGAGACGGGGCAACCCAGGCTATGGGGGTACCGACACTGGCACCCCGTTCCCGGGCTTCCTAAACCGCAGCTGGCCGCACAGGATGAAGCTGTTGGCTCGCTCCACAGCTCCTTGCTGGCACCCTGTGCCACGGCAGGAACCACCCTGACCTGCCAAGATATTTTCCCAACAACTTCCCCGGGTTTTCCCAAGACATTCGGCCTTCCAGGCATTGCAAACGAAGCCCCGGATCCCCCAAGCAGCTGGTCCCTAACAGCCTTGAGGGAAACGCATCTTAGCCAGCGGGTTTCAAAGCAGATGCATCCTGACAAACAGGAAAAATGAAGTAGCAGAAAACAAGCCAAGCCTTTACCTCCAGCGACCTCTCTGCTTCGCGGGGCACAAGTCAGAAGTGACACTTTCTTTCCCTGGAGCTACCGCAAGAATAAAAACCACTAGGCCACCCAGCAGCCCTCGGCTCGAGGGATGAGCGAGTCGTGCAGCGTCACGTTGCCCCGTGCTCCGGAGGATGGCGGCGGGCAGGAACAGAGGCAGCTCTCACCTGACCTCCATTTCAGTTATTTTTTTAGATGACACAAATTATCCTAGCACAAGAGTACAGATTTCCTACGGATGCAGGGTCTTCTCTGCAACTGCCCATAAAAATGTTTGTCCCCAGTGGTGCCCCCTCTTCGGTCAAACAAACCAACAATCACGCAGAATTTTCAGAACGTGTCAGGAGCAGAGAGGCAGGTCACGTGTGGACAAGTTACAGGCAAAGCTCCTTGCTGTATCACATGTTATCTAGCATTAAAATATCCCCATAAGGCTTCAGAATTAATGTTGCACTGAGACAACGTGAAGCATCCATATCTCTACTCAGCAGTAGCACCCATTCCTCTCCTCAGCCCTGGTGCGGCCGCACCTCGAGTCCTGGGTGCACTTCTGGGCTCCCCAGTGCAGGAGGGACGTGGAGCTGCTGGAGAGAGTCCAGCGCAGGGCTGCGAAGATGATCAGGGGTCTGGAACATCTGCCCTATGAGCAAAGGCTGAGAGAGCTGGGCCTCTTCAGCCTGGAGAAGACTGAGAGGGGACCTGATCAATGTATAGAAATATCTCAAGACAGGGAGTGGGGAGGATGGGGCCGGCTTCTTCTCAGTGGTGGCCAGTGATAGAACTAGAGGAAATGGCTGCAAATTGAGGCACCAAAAGTTCCACAGGAACTTGAGGAAGAATTTCTTACCAGTGAGGGTGACAGAGCCCTGGACCAGGCTGCCCAGAGAGGTGGTGGAGTCTCCTTCTCTGGAGATCTTCAAAACCAGCTTGGACACCCCCCTGTGCCACATGCTCTAGGAGACCCTGCGTGTGCAGGGGGGTTGGACTAGATGACCTCTACAGGTCCCTTCCAACCTTAAGCATTCTATGATTCCATGATCTCAGGGCTACTCTTTCAGGAAGGCTGCGCATGCACATCTCCATTAATGCAGGTGCAGCTCACACTTTGCCTTTTATCTTCAATGAGAGCTGCAGGAGCTCTTTTCCAGCCAAAAGTTAAGGCTTTGGCTGCATGATTCAGAGTGAGGTCAAAACAAGGCAGATTTAGTCACATTAGATGTGGGGCAGCGGGAACGGAGGTTCCCATGTGTGCTGAAGAGCAGCCCCAAGGCATCGAGCACTCCACGTTATCACTATGTGGGGAGTGTTCAAGAGAAATCATGAGTGGGCAGACCCACCACAAAGGCCTTGGGGTTTTCATTCCTTCACATTTCCAAAGAGTGTATCCAGTCTCACTGGGAATAAGCTACCTGAGCCCAAGGGCTCAATTCTGGAGCATTTCTCCTGCATTGCATCCTGCAACGCCCAGAAACCAATAGCTATTTTTTTCCTGGCATTAATTTTGCGAATGTTAGATTTCGAGTTAAAGGGGGAAAAAGCCCTATGCAAACCAGTGGGTCTAAGACAAAGCAAAGAGCGGCTGGAATAAGTGTTCCCACAATTAAGAGAAGAAGATGCATTCACCCAGTTAGTACCTTTGATCAGTCGATACCACTGTTTGCAGACCAGGGCGGCGGTTTTGTGCTCCTGGTAGGGCGAGAGGAAGGACAAGATGTATTCCAGAACCTCTTCTGGGAGCTCCAGCATGGACCTGTTGTGCCTGCTCTCCTGCAGCCCCAGCTCGGCGTGAGGCTCCTCGTCTTGCTCCATCGTCCCTTCGACCGCAGCGTCTTCGGGGTCCACAGCCATGAAACCGTCATCGTCGCTGTCCGAGGAGCTGGCCATGGCATCGCACTGCGCAGCTTCGAGGGGAGAGACACACGACGTGTTAGAGGGCACAGGGAAACTCAGAACTGCTCTGACCTGCGGTTGCAGCTGATTCTGAGAACAGGAAAGGTCCCTGCCGAGCTCTGCCCCACCAGATGCTACGTTAAGCTCTCGGATTTTGCAATGCTTTGAATCTCCCTGCAGAGTTTAGCGACAAGCGCGGGACAGAGGAGCCCGGCACGCAGAGGTTCAACACCTCTCCTCCCTCAAACCCACTGTTGCCCATGGGAAAAAAGAACAAACAAATCAACGGTGCTGAGCTGCTCTCTGCACTGCATCTTCCCAGCCCGCTGCATCGTCACTTGCCACTCTCAGGTCTACAGACACAGCCAAAAAAGAACCCGCTCCAGAAAGTGGTGTCTCAACCCCCGCGGCGCCTCCGCGGCCTCCCCGGGCGCGGGGGGTATCGAGGCTGCCGTACAGGCAGCTCCTGGGGAGGGACAGGGGTTTGCAAAGCCCCTCAGGGACCTCCCGGGGGGAATTTCCGAACCCGGAGGCTGGCCGGTGAGTGGAGGTGCTGGGAGGACCGAGGGTTCCCCATAGGACTGCTAGCAAACCAGGGGAAAGAGGAGCCAGGAGGGAGAGCTTTGCAAGCCCTCCTCCCCACGAAACCAGTCTGGCCACCAAATGGGCTTGATGGGAGCAACTGGGACTTCTCAAAAAGAAGAGGGGGAGGGAGAGGAAAAAAGGGGGAAAAATCCTTAATACCTGCCAGGCTCCTCCAAAATCCCCCTTTGGCTTCATTTTGAAACCATGTGCATGCAGTTGCTGCAAACAAGCGGTGGAATATATACAGGATCCGCTCCCTGCGAAAGGCAGGAAATGGGAGCTCCAGGTGTTCAGAGGGTCTGAAGTGTGGGATAAATTCCACACAAGAGGAACACACTGCAAACTGCTGCAGTAGCATCCGGAGCAGCAGCCTGGCAGGAGGTGCAGGCTGCAGTGGTTAAGTCCATTTGCAAAGAGAAGCAAAGCCCTGGGTGCCATTTCCCAGCAGATTTCTTCCCTCATATTCCGCTCAGTTCTTCCTGGAAGCCTCCAAAGGCAGAAATCCTCAAAGATTCCCTAAATCCAGGGCTTAATCACCAAAAGAGAGACCCTGCAAAGTGCCCGGGGGCAGCACACCGCAGGATGTGAAGGAGCAGCAGCTCTCCAGGATTAAACACGTGGTTATCAGGCTACCAGACACTGCCGACACCCTCCTGCATCCGCACGGCTTTGCGCAGCCAGCGCCACGCCAAGGAAAAGCTGGAAGCGGGATGCCAGTGCTGGTGGCAAACCACACGGTGCCCAGGCAAACGCAGCCAAAACCCGCACGATTCCCAGCTTTAGGAGCTGCAAACCTGACAAAAAAAGGCAAAAGTTGCATTTAAATTAAAAGAAAACGATCAGAACTGGAGCCCCCGGATCAGGTGCAGTGGGACACGTGGAGGTGTCACGCGGGGCTTTTGCCGCTCCTCCCACTGCTCGTGTCTCACGGCAGGTCTGTCGCAAGGCTTCCCGCTGGCAGCAGCGATGGAGCAGGATTTGGGGACGCGAAAGGCTTCAGCAAAGCCTCTCCCAGCGGCGCCCTGTGCCCGGCGCCCTCTCCTGCGCGCAAGACCGCGGGCCGTGGAACGCCCAGTCCCCACACCAGCTCCTGGGAACATCCTCCGCTGCCACGTTGCTTCCGACCCCGCTTTGAGAAAAGTCTATGGAATCTTGATTTTCTCCGGAAAACTGCAGGAAGCAGCTTGAAGCTAAGAGGAACCTGGCAGGGCATCAGGACAACAAGCAGCTGCCAGGAATTCCTCTGTGTCCCCCCACAAAGACATAGAGCTGATGTCAGATGACAGAGCCTTTAACTCAGGCTCGCTCTTCTGCACCAATTTATAATACTATAAATATTTGAAAGCACCTCCCTCACTAAACCCCAGGCTTCCCAGCACTCCAGCTTAACCAGCAGCCCCCCGCCAAGCCTTGCAGGAGGGATGCCAGGACGCAGATCACTGCTTCCATTTTATTGTCCATTTTGTGTCGAGTTTAACTAGACAGCCTCTCTCATTTATATGATCTTGCAAGTGCTTTCCATTGGTTTGTCACGCAGGCGAAAATTAATATCCGAGCAATGCAAAAAAATAACCTGACCAAGAAATTACAGCAATGGTCTCATCAAAAATTAAATGCAATTCAATTAACTTGCCAGGATGGATCTGGAAGCCCCGTTTCACTCTGACTCATCACCGTGAAGGGTGCTCGGAGCTCCCTGAAGCAGCAGAGGTGTTTTGCACCTTCCAAGCACCCTGAGCAGCTCTTATATCCCAGCAGCACAAATACTTTGGGGCAGTGGGACGAGCACGGGAGGAGGATTAAATGCAAAGAGGAGGGAAGTGCCAGGCCTGGACGTGCCCGGGAGGCTGCTCGCTCCGGCGGCAGGCCGCGAGGCTCCGTCTGCGTGCGACGGCAGGTTTGCGCTCCCGGGGGAGTCCCGGCTCCCCTCGTGCTCCCGCGTCAGGCACGACAGGGCAGCCGGAGCCTTCCCTCCTGCACCAGCTAAGGGCGGGTTGGGATAAAAACAAGCTCAAAGGGAAGCATTTACTGGAGCAGTTCAGTGCAGTCCGTACACACCGCGTGCAGGAGGGTGCATCAGGCGACTAGAGCTGCCCCCAGGGGCTCTCATTTCCTCCCTCCTTCTTTCCACCCAAGGCTTTCAAAGCAAAACTACCTCCACAGAGAAAAAACAGCAGCTCTCAACACAGAACCAAAGCAGGGATTGGGACAAGTGGCAAAGGACCCGGCAGCTCCATCCATCTGAGACGCCGCGGGTTCCCATCACTCTACAGGAGCCACAAGCCTCGTTCCAGCAGATAAATTTCAGCGGATTCCAGGATTAAGGCACTATTTCCTCTGCTGAAGAGGGAGACACAGTGCAAGAGCACAGGGGTGGAGCACAGGGGGTATTAACAGGAGAGAAGAAGATCTCAAGGCGGCATGGAAACCTCGCAATGTTACTTCAGTAACAGGGCAACGAAAGGGAAGAAACAGCGGCAGCAAGGCCAGTTATTTAGTTCCAGTCGCACTAGGGCAAGGAAAGCAATTAGTTTCACGAATAAACGATGCTGTGGATTGCCTGGGGTTGGGGCGAGGAGACCATTCTGGAGTGCTCTAGAGTCTGGCAAAAGGCTGTTCTTGGGCACTTCCATCTCTCCAAGCAGCAGATCCCAGTGAGAACCTCCAGGAACCGGGATGAGCAACATCCTGCCACGGGCCTAAAACAGCAGGATGAAGGATGGAGCCCTTGAGAACACCTGCAACCAGCCTTTCTTTTCATGCCCACCAAACAGGCAATTACGAGGTCTTTGAAGCAGCTTCCCCTACCCTCACCCGGTCTTTTTGACAGGAAATTGGGGGTTTCCTCCCAATAAGATCTCACTTCAGCCTTGGAAACCAAGGTTCGTAAGCACCACCTGCAAGCTGCAGCCTCCAGACCCGTCCTTCCTGCGGGGCCGGGGTTTTCACGAGGATCCTAGAGCCAGGTCCACACGCAGGTTCAGCCGACGCTGCTTGCGGTGCAACACGGCCTGCAGCGCATCTGTAACCCGGGCATTTTAATTGATATGTTGCAATAAAAAAGTTTTACGGGTTGGGAGGAACCGCTCCCCCGCGTCCACCTGGCTTTGCTGGAGAGGTTCACGTTCCCCCAGGGTGCAGCGAGTGCTTGTTTTCACTTTAACCTTTCCGCAAGAAAATGAAGCCACACAGCAAGGTTTGTAATTGCACAAATGGCAAACCAACCTGAGAAATTATATTCTGCCCAATGCACCTTGCTGCAAAAGCTCAGAACACAAGAAAGGATGAGATTTATTCCGGATGTGCTCTACAAGCAGTAGCCCCCAGAGCACACATTTCTAGAGGGGCACATGGTTCATCAGGGAGCAAGCAGTATTTAAGGACAACAGGCTTCAAGCACCTGCAGGAGAAACTTGCCTTTCGGATTCAGCTGGTGGAGGGCAGAAAGAGCAGAGTTTGCCTCGAAGGGTAATGAAATATTCCCAAATGGAGAGGGTGATGGCAAAGCCAAAGCGCCTGGACTGCGCACGGATGTCGCTGCAGAAAGCTGCCAAGGGGAGATCTCCAGCACATGGCCACAAAACCCACATCCACAGCAAATGGGTCCGAAGCCTTTCTAGTTTCTCAGGACAGCCTTACTTCACTTGAAATCACTTGCTTGCTTGAGCATCAAGGTATTTTACACCCCAGCAAGACCTCTCCCAAGCAAGAGCTGGTGTGACGAGCGCCATGAGATGTTGCTGCTGACCGAGGAGCCTGGCATTCAAACACCTTAAATGCACTGACCAGGGGAGCTGCACAGGGCCACATCCTCCCCAAGCTCCCAGCTCAACCCCTGACTGCCCCTGGTGAAATTCACTGGGTATTTTCACCCTTCCAACAGCCCAGCTCTTGGCACTGTGCAAGGATGCTGCAACCCTCCGGCCAACGTGAAGACAAACCCAAGCATCAGCCCCACGCACACAGGGACATTCCAGAAAGTTGGACCCAAACGCGGCCTGTTCTGGAGTAGGTTTCACCGGGATGCAAGAACCTGCTGGATTGTTCTTGTCTAGGTCTACTCTCAACATCCGTTGCCCAAAGCCACCCCAGGCCTTGCTGGACTGGGGAGGAGGTTCTCCCTGGGCTCACATGCTCCCTCTGCTGGCTCCCTCCAAGCTGTTAATTAAGACCCAATTAAAAGATAAAAATTTCAGCTCCAAAGCAAACAAAGGGAAAAAACGCACGCTAGTCAGAAAATAAGTGAAGGAAACTAGCAAATAAATGGCCTGAGGAATTCAAAATGCATGAGAAGGTTGTCTTCGCGGTACAGCACCAGCTGAGGATAAACACTTTTAATAGCAGCACAGCAGCTGCACACGTAAGAACAGACCAGACTTTCAGTCCAAAACTGAACTCCTGTCTGATGCAAACAAACAAGATAGCAAATACTTGAGATAAATGCAGCTTCCCTCCTTCCGCGTGGCAGTATTAGAAGGCTAAAGCTCGTCGGTGGTAGCTGTCAAGTTCAAATTCACTTGCTTCTGCAAAGGACAAGTCCCAGCATTAGGGCACAGTGCCACTTCCTTGCTTTCTACAGGCAATGTCTTTTAAAGATGCAGAAGCTGCTGAAATTCTCCAAGTCCTGAGCAGATTTCAAGCGAGTGAGACCAAATCTACAGCCGAGACTGTTAGGACTGTGCTGCTCATCTGAAACCCACAGCCTGGAAGGCGGTGAGATAAGCCACAGTGTAGGAACACCACCTCTGCAGCAAGGTCCCAAGATGTCACGATGGCCGTTTTCGTGTTTGAATAACACAGAAAACCTGCTTGGGCAAAACAAGGACCATAAACATGGGAACATCTCGAGGACGGGTTTGCAACACGAAGGGGGTTGAGCAAGAGCTCCCCAAACATGTTGAGCGAGTCTGTTCCTGACTGCTGACAGGCTTGGACGCTTATTCACTGCAGCCACCAAACCAGGGGCGTCGGGAACACAGAAAATGCCCTTTTCTCTGGATGCAGCCCTTGTGTGGAGCAATGGGGCTGGGGGAGCTGGACCCTCAGCCTCCCAGCTGCCTCCTCCTACAGCTTCTTGGGGCTCCGCAAAGGAGAGCTCCAGCTGCCTGCTTTCCTTAGGGAAAGCAGAACCAGCATCCCTCCTCTCCCTTCACATTCCCTACAAAACTTGGAGGAACTTAAACACCCCTGAGATATTTCTCTCTCTGTTGAAGTGGGCTGAAAGGCACCAGGATCAGCACAAGAGGGGAAAGCAGGAGACAGCCAGAGTCACCATTCCAAAGACAGACTTGGAAAGGTCGGGTATTAGCAAAGAAGAGACTCGGCCACCAAGGTTTCATCTGGATCAATGTGTGCAGCTTGCAGCCGTGCTGCGGGTTGGAGAGGAGCTTGCAGGGCTTTATCCCTCCCAGCACAGAGGAACCCAGCAAAGGTTTCAGGGATAGCACAGGAGTTACCCCTCCGGCAACCTCGGCTTCCCGCTGCCCAGAAGCCTGATCCCGCTGCACGGGCTGCCAAGGGACCCGTTTCTGCTCTGCTTGCTAAATATGCCAGAAGAACAAGCAGAAACTTAGCGAAAGAGAAAACATTTTCATTCTCTCAGCAGCAGAATGAAGAGGTCACATTGGTAAACGCGACGTGCTTGGCACCTAGCAGGAACCCTGGTGGTCTCCTGGCACACCAGCCCCACCTCCCCGCCCCGAACCACCCAACACCACCCCTAGCCCTGCACTAGAGACACACAGAGCAGTGAGTGTCTGCTTGTCCGGCCTGTGAGCACCGCAGCCCTAATTAACCTGGTTTTATAGGGAAAGGAACAAAAACCACCGGGAAGACAAGGTCAAGAGGCAGCGAGTCCTCAACAGCACTGGGATTGCAATGCTGGAGGTTTCTGGCTTCCCCGACCTGTGCTTCAGAAACTAGGCCATTGCCTCGTTCCAGTTAAGATGCATATTCTGATAGCATCAAGAGCTCTTTTATTATTATTATTATTTTATTTTTTGACAGCTAGCTGGAAATACATCGGCAATGGAAGCGAAGCAGAGACACATTAACCAAAACATAAAAGGGTGACAGAAAGAGAGACGTACGGAAAGCGAGCGCAGCAGGAGCAGCCCCCACGCCTCCGCGAGGGGCAGCAAGCGGTGCCGGCAGCTCCGCAAAGACGCTGCAAGCACGAGAGCCTCCGAGGGGGAACGACACCGCAGCCGCGGGGCAATCCACTTGGAATACGCTCCACAAAAGCCACTTTTCGCACTGCTCCACAGAAAAGGATGGAGCAGGGAGAAACCTGCCTCCTGGCGACACGCGTCCGCCTTTCGTGCCCAGCGCCCGGCGGATGACGGGGCTTTCTGGAGTCACCGGCGTGACAGGGGAAAAGCAGGCGGGTTGGAAACAAACGCAGGAAGAGTCGGCATTCAACAGGGCCGGGTAAAGGTGGCCGCTCAAACGGACGCCCAAGGAGCTGACCTGGATTCCAGCTCGCCGTGCGGGGCTGCGGGATGGACGGGACAACAATGGGGCGGGAGGAGCTGCTCTCGGTACTGCTCAGCCAAGTTGTTTCTATCGGATGCTATCGGACATCAGAACGAAACAAAACGATTCAATGCACGACCAGCAAGGCGTTTTGCAAGGGATTTTGCATTGGTTTAGTTCTAAAAGCGCCTGAAATAAGAAAAGAAATGACTGGAATGGGATCAGCAAGCAACGCCAATGGGGGAAGAAAACAGCAGCATTGAAAACATTTTCCTTTTGAGGAACTAAGCTTTTAAAATATATTTAATAGTCCACGTACCGTTAGTGTCTTCTCACTAAGAGAATAACTGCCCTGCAATAGCAAAGAGATCTGCCCTACTTCCTTAACACAAAAATAAATCACTTTACCATTATAGTGCCTCCAACACGACAAGAAATGCCTTACATACGATGGAGAGACTCTGCAGCTCTCCAAATCCCTGTGTGAAACATTCCGAGATGGACAGTTCGGGATGCGTCGGGATGCTTGGACACAGTTGGGATTCTTCGCACACTGCCTTCTTCCTGTGGTCACCTAGCCTGAGGAGGGTCTTTAGTAGAAGCATTTTTACCCTTCTAAGCTATTTCTTATCCAGGAACCCCCCAATTATTCAGTCACCTTTTGCCTATGGAAGAATATGCCACTTGCAGACAGATTATATACTCATGCAGGCAAGTGTCATGATTTCCTAAGCATTACAGGCATCTTTGACAAAGAGAACATATATATTGAGAGATTTGCTACGGCTACCTTGTATTTTCAGTATTTCATGGCAGATGCATCTTTAAAATGCATCTAAAAACATACAAAGAGATTCACATAAGCCAAAAAAATCCCAGCTAGGCAAACTAAACCAAGTAGGGGGAAAACGCACATTTTTATCTTCACTCAGGAACTTGCTTAGCTAGCAGATATGTATTTTTTTTAACTTAGCACAAAACTGGGATGAGAACATACCTCACAGCATGCTCAGATACGGCCTAATTGAAGCTCTAAGGGGATATCTGCAGCTCTCAATAGAGTAAACCCCTGGAGCAGCAAGCTGCGTTTTCTGCGCGTTGAACACCGCCGTGTTTCTCATCGTGACTCTGACACGGACGTGTCCCTCCTCTCCCCTTTTACGCAATGAGAAGCGGGCTTGAGCAAAAAAAGAAAATCAGAGTTCGATTTCCGAACCACATCAACAAGCTGCCTTGGCTCTCAAGAGCAGCGCAGCCCGGCTAAGGCCAAAGAGGCAGATATCTCAACTCAGAGCTCTCGGGGATGTCACTGACTGCCCACGGTCTCGCTCAGGGTAGAAAACACCCCCCAAAAGGAGCTCTTATCTGGCAAAACACCCATTAAACACATTATCCGAGCCCCCAGAGCCCTCTTTTGAGAAGCTTTTATCTAGATTTGGAGCGTCGTGTTCTGGCTCTCGGCTCTTTCGCCAGCCGGCGCCCATCCCCTCGCATGACGCTGCATTTCCCAGGCCAACAAGTGCATTCAGCTTATCTGCCTCCAATCTCAAACACAAAAATTGGTGAGGGCGATGTCTGCATCAATGTTTTGCAATAAACCCTCCCGTGAATAAATACACGGGGAAAACGACTTCCCTGTGCCGGCCCGCGCTGTTTGCGGGGGAAGCGGGAGCCCGTCTGGAGCAGCGCTCGTCACATCCTGGGGAAGTGGCTCCAACGGGCAGAGGCCGAAGCAAGCGGCGCTACAACCGAGCAACGCTGTGAAGCCCCCAAAACATCCATTTAATAAGCAAACACACAAGTAATCGTCCAGGTCTGGGAACACAGGGAAAAGGCAAGACGTTTCCACGCCAGAGTTAGGGCTGCCGTCACTCTTTGCAATAAAGATAATGAAAGGTAGAGAGAAATTTAAAAAAAAAAAAAAACATTTTTGCGACTAAGCACTGCCAAGGGCATCCCTGCTCTCCTCCTAAACAACTGTCTCTCCTCCGGATATTGGGCAGGGAACGGGAACAGTTAACGGCCTGAGTGCTTTGCAAGGTGCTACGCTTGCCACTGTGAGAAAATGTGGCCTGGGTGGAGTCATCTGTCAGTCCAAAGGGCAGGTAAGGGAGCAGGGAGGCCCACGCGCAACCATCCCAGCTATGTGACCACCCGCAAGGGAACAGATCCCGCGCACACTGCTCTTTTGGGAAGAAACACAGACGGGCAGATGCAAAACCACCACTGAACTCACAGGGTTGAGTAATTTCTCCTTCTCTGAGGGCTATTGCTCTCTGCACCTGACCTCCAGCGCCACGTACAGCCCAGGATCAAGCAAGCTCCCTTTCCTTTCCAAACCCAAGCAAGGCAGAGCTGCAGACGCTGCAAAGGAAGGAATGCAGAGCAAAATGTTCTCAAGAAAAGCAGGCGGGGAGGAAATATCTTTAATAGCCAAAGCAGAGTGGCCTGGAACTTAAATACAGGAAAATGAGAAATTTCACTCATGCTGGCAGCCACTAAGTGGAAAAGCAGTCCAGCTCTGCGTACAGACCCACCAAACAAACGCTGCATGGTTTAAGTTTGAATTCCAACCTAAGATTTCCAACCCTGCATTTGACAAGACAGCTTTGGCTTGCTGTCCTAGCACACGTAATTCCTATCTGCAATCTCCTACCTGGCTTTTGGCATCAGCAAAAGGGACTTACAGCCAGGCCAGGCCCCCGGCCCCGCCTGGCTTTTCGCTAAGGCTACGAGCGGCAGCCACTGCCTTTTCCGAGCACGGATGGGAGTGGATGGGTCGGGCGCGGCGGCGGCATCGCGGACCTGCTGCTTCCCAAGCCCCACAGCCTGCAAGGCAACGTGTTCCCCCAGGCTTCGGGGTGCCCGGCAGTGACGGGGCGCGTGGAGACGCCACCACGCCAGGCTCCAAACGGAGGTCGGCAGCACCTCAAACCGGACACGCGTTAGGCGAGCATAGGTCCCCTTCGGCCAAGCGGGCAGCGACGTGCACCGAGATCAAAGCCACCTCTGTGTCCGTGCAGCCGTTCAGGGCACTGCTTGGGCCAAGGCTCTCCCAGCAGGGAACCGAGTCTCCCAACCGAGACCCGCAGCCCTTCTAGGCCACCTTACAGATAGAACAGGCGCCTGCCAAGCGGATCAAGCCCCTGCGCCACAGCCCAGTGTCTCCGCGGCTCCAGCCTTCGCCCCGCTTGCCTTTTGTTCCTCCTCCGAGCACGGATCCGGGTTTGGATCACGGAGAGACTGAGGGCGCTCCCAGGGCGGGAGCGGGGAGACGCCGGCGGCGGAGGCGCTGGGGCCAGGAAACCCCAAGGGGTTCCGGAGGCGCGAGCCGGCTCGGGGCGACCCCGGAGCGGGTCCGCGGCGCGGCCAGCGCTCACGCGCACAGGAAGAAAGGAGAGCAGGGAATCACGCCGGGAAAAGCACACGGATGCAGGTGGAAGCCCGGGGGATAACTGAAGTTAGGCGGCGTGTCGGGAAACCCACCGAGACAGGGGATGTTTTCTATATACATTTTTTTATTATTATTTTTGCCCCTAAGAACGAGAAAAACGGTTCATTTCAGAGCCAGGGACAGCAGTGCGGACGAGGCGGCGCAGGTGCCTCCCGCGGAGCAGGCGGCAGCCGTTATCGCTACCCCCGCGTTGCTGCCTCGGGGTTTTAGGCCGAAAAGCCCCTTTCGGGGGGTGTTTTCCAGAGAGAAGGGATCACACTGCAGCCCCCTCCCCTCAGCGGCGCCTCCCCCGGGGCTTCCCCAGGTGCACAACGAGGCCGCGCGAGGAGCCGCCGCTGCCCACGGCGGGCGGAACCGCCGCGGAGCGAGCGCGCAGCGAGGCGGCCGCGGGACGGCAGGGCCCGGCGCCCCCTCCCCAGCAAGGCC
>PTEX01000169.1:1688296-1707421 GCA_003342815.1 Eudromia elegans | reverse complement strand
GCGCCGTGCCCTCAGCGCCGGCTAGGCCTCTTAAAGGGGCCGCGGCCTCCACCCGCGTGGGGTCGCCTCTCCCACGCGCGGTTTCTCCCTGGCGCTCGGGGCCTCCCGCCCGGCTCTAGGGGAGCTGTGTGCACCCCTCGGGGCCGCGTCGCAGCGTCCTGCCCTCCCCACGCGAACCCGGGCACGCGGGCGCTGCCCGTGGCGTGTCTCGCCGCCTGCGCGGCGTGTGCGTGGGCTGCTCGGGCACCTGCGCGCGGGGGGGTCGCCGCGCATGGGCCCGGGGAGCCCTTTCGCCATCGCTGTGTCAGGCTGTGCCCTCCCCGAGCCTTCCCTTGGGACAGTAAAGGCAGGTTTGGTCTCCGGGCTCCGTGGCTCTGCCCCACCGCAGCGGCTTCACGCGTGGAGATCCCCGGCAGCGGGAGGATGGTTGCGGCGCGGTGGCGGCAGCCCACGTGCCGGGCAGGTCACCGCGCTCACCAGGCCCGTCGCAAACGGGGGGCGCCCGCACAGGCCGTGCGAGGAGCCCGAGCGCCGAGCAGGGCGGATTGGGTTACGCCTGGTGGGAAGGACACCGGCAAAAGGGGAGCGTGTAACTGAAGGCGCTCGCCCAGCTGCTGGCGAGGCCCACGGGCGCCTCGAGGAGCTCGTCCTGGTGCCGGGTGAGGGCTCCCGTCACGGGGCTCGGAGGGAGGCCGCGCGCAGAGCGGGGAGCTGCTGTCAGGGCAGGGCTGGCGCCCGTCTCCGGGAGCCCCCAGGAAGGTCATTCACAAACTGGCGCGCAGGAAGGAGCCCCTCTGCTGCTGCCTGTGGCCGCAGGAGGATCGAGGCCGAGCGGGACGGAGGAGAAGCTGATCTGGGGCGGCGCTTTTTCCCCATGTGCGTTGATGCTGGTGCGCCGCGGGTCTCCGAGATGCTACAGGAATCAAAGCTACCCAGGTAGACGGCTTGAGAAGAGAGAAACAGGAACAAAGCACAGGAAGAGGCGCAGACGGCGTGACTGCCTCGCTTGCCTGCCTGCCGAAAGCTTATTTTGGGCTCGCTTGCTTTTCCTCAGGGGAAAAAACCTGCTCTAGAGGCAGGTGAGTCTGAGCAGTGCAGTGCCCTCGTGAGACTGATGCACTGGAGGTGCGAGAGGGCAAAATTGCATACACAAAAGGCTTAGTTTTTGTCTCAGAGATTCTCCTTTATTTTTTCCCACCTATATCTTATCAGATGCAGGTTGCAGATTGCCCTTCAGGGTGGCACAGGAGCCCAAGCTAGACACGCAGCCTGGCAGCGTGGTCAGTATGGAATAGGAATAGTCCATGAACCTTTAAATGTGAGCATTAAGAAGCAACTTCAAATATTTAAATATGTGTTAATACTTCACACAGTAGCAATGCAGACCTGGTCTACCTATATGTAACACCAGGCAGGTCTTTGGGAGATGGATGCTATCGACAGCTCCAAACCGTTTCCAGCATCAGCCTTTAATCCCTGAGGAGATAGAAATGTAGTGGAGTGGCTCTGTGGAAGGTTTCTGAGTGGTGAGCCCCTGAGATATGTTGCCTGTTTCTGGCGTATAATTTATTTATACTCCACTCTTTGGCTATCTGTTTGAAATATACAGAATTCAGCTGCAATACAGCTACTGAAGCATCTTCTCTTCAGTGCAGCTTCTCTTGGTCTTTCAGTTTTACTTGTCATTCAAATTACCCCAGGGTTGCTGGAGGAAAAGGAGCTTCTCCTTTGGCAAGTGCCAGCAGCCAGAGTGACCACGTGCCGAGCAGGTGCCCCCGGCTCCGGCAGCTTCATCTCATCCCAGAGTTTCATAGGGACAAAAGTGTTAGCAAAGAGCTGTGGCTCTCATGCAGCCGCATTGAGATGCCTGTAAATATTTGTTATAAAGGCCCTGCTTTATCTAGGCCTGGGCATCTTGGGTGCGTAGATACCCCGGGTCTGTGGGAAACGGGGGGGTCTTGCCTGTCCCCCAGCTGCAGATGGAGGAGTGATGGGTGAGGAGCAGGAGTGAGTTGCCCGAGGTGTCGCAAGAGGCTCCTGACAGAGGGGCAGGTGGAGGACGAGTCTTCAAAGACCCAGGCCGGGTTAATAGTCACTAATATTACTTAATGCACAGCTGGATTTTCTTTTGTGTGGCCTGCCTGGCTTTAGGGAAGAGGAAGATCTCGGATGAGGGAGTATGTTTGTTATACTCGAGATGACTTACCTGTTTACAAATAATAATTAAACTTCACTCTGGAAGCTTTGCTCCCAGACTGGGATGGAAACCAGGGATCACAGGGAGCAGGCAAGTCCGAATTGGCGCTCTTTGCTTGAACAGATTGCGTATTCCTATGACTAAAACATACTATCTGGAGTTGGAGTGTATCGCTGTCTTGCTAATTAGTAACTTATTTCCAGTCGGGGTACGTTTGTGTGTTTATACACGTTTGTGTCCCTGCACCTTCAGCTGGCGTTCCGTCCCCACTGCCCCCGGCTCTGGTCCCTGCCCACCCTCGCCCGGGGGCGCCGGGCCGGGCTCCCTGCCTCGGGGCCCCGCTCAGCGGGGCTGGCGGGCCCCACCATCGCAAAGGGTTGCGCTGGGCTTGGGCCAGGCGGTTGCTAAAGGGGATCAAAGTGCGCGCAGGTCAAAGGGAAGCGCTGAGCGTGGCAGCGCCGGGGCCTGCGGCTCGGAGGGGACGGGGCGGCTGGCATGCCGGCTGCTGCTCCTCAGGACCGCGCATGAAGAAAATCCAGGGATCAGCTGTGCAGGTCATGCAGAAGTGCTGTGAGGATGGGGTTGTTTGGCTTTTATGGATGAAAATCTGGGGTTTTTTCCTCTTCTGAAACATTTACTATTTGCTTTAGGGATTGGCCATAATGTTGAAATGGGGAAACAAAAGCTTCCATTCCCGCTCTTCAGCATGGCCTAGGCAGAGGCAGGTTTTTGGATAAAAGAAGTCCTCAGGCTGGGAAGGAGCATCCCGCTGCCAGAAACTGGGTTTGGGGTCTGGAATACTGCTGCAAGCCCGTCTGCTCTTCCCCACATCAGCTGCGAGCAACCTCTGCTGTTTGTCCTACTTGTTTCAAGGCAGTGGCACCTTCCTAAGCGTCCGGGTGTCCCGGTGGGCTGTGGTTACGGGACGAGGAGAGGAGGATGCTCAGCCAGCCCGGGAGGCGCCGCCGCCTTCCGCCTTCGTTGTGGCTGGGGCCGGGGGGCTCGCGCGGTGGGTGGGAGGCAGGGAGCTGGCTCCTTGGCAGGGTGGTAGAAGGCTGATACTGAAGCTTAACCTCTGTTTTTTTAGTTGGTTTTCCTAGAGTGGGAAGTGGTGTAAATATATTCCAGACTTGCGCTTTGGAGCGGGTCTGAGGAGCACTTGTGTGACAGGAGCAAGCTGCGGAAGGGGAAGGAGCTGCAGCCCCCTTAAGACCTCCTCCCTCTTCCCTGTAATGTTCCCACCGGGAATCCTGTGCGGTGCCTGTAAGATCAAGGCTCCCGCCAGGCTTGTTCCCAGGAGCCGCCCCTGTCTGTCCTGGGGTTAAAGTCCCGGGCGCCTCCACTTCGCCCGCTGCCATCCACCCGGAGCCACTTAGTGAATTAATTAATGGAGCAGCCCTGTTCCCAATAGCCTCAGGAATGGGAATGCTCCGCTAATTAACAGCCTGTTAATTTATCTCTGAACGACAGAAATAGGTGGCTAATGAGGATTCCCTGTTTGGAGATGCCTCCTGCTGCTCTCGTTTTCAGTGTGCGGTAGGACGCCAGCAGCTTGCTGGGAGTCGCAGGTATCCATTAACAGCTTGGGTAACCTCAGATGCTGAAACGTCCGTCTCCTAAAGAAGAAAACACTAACCAGGCCTTGAAGTTTATCCCTGGCACCTTAAAAAAATACCAGAGTATCTCCTGGTGGTGTCAGTAGGACCAGACTGCACCCAGTGTCAGCACAGGAGGACGCCGCGCCGACGGAACTTGCTCTCCCTGGGCCTGTTCTCAGAAATCCGGTTATTTGAGGAAGCGAGGTGGGAAGGTTGTGTTCCAAAGTGATCCCCAGTAAATAAATACCCCACAGAACGTGGTGGGTGTCCCTTTGGAGGAGGGGTGTTTGAAATGTGTCTAGGAGAGCACAGCCTCCTTTTGCAGAGCTTACTCCGTGGCCCAGCAGGAGGCATGGGGGCATTTCTTCTTGCCTTCCGCACAGTAACCTCATTTTGGAGGTAAAAGAGGGGAAAATACCTTCCTACTGCAATGGATGGAGAGAGAGCTGGAGTTTGTCCCTCCCTGGGACATGCAGCCGAGGTTCCGGAGCAGACTTGAGTGCGCCGAGAAGCTGACCCCAGTTACCGTGTGCCGTGCCCGGGTTTGTCGGGTCACGTTTTAAGGACTGGTTTGTTGCTGTTCTCAGTTGCTGGTGCCCTCGGGGTGCCTGGAGCTGCATTCCGGCTTCCATTACGTCGTCCTCCGTGAACGCGGCCTAAATGTCAAAGCGCAGTGTCATCTTGGCGCTGTCTGGCAGGCGCTCTGGAGCGCCGGGACATAATGGCACTAAAAATAGAGCGGCGAGCTCCCTCCCTGATCTTGCGGAGGGCTTTTGTAGGGCGAGCGGGGATGCAAACCATGCCTGGGACCTCAACGTCAACACCGCGCTGGGGAAGCAGGCGCTAGGAGAGGCTCTCCGGCAGGTTGATAGCGGCAGGAAGTTAACCGCTGGTTTTGGGACCTGCCCAGCTAAGGGGGATGCGCTGGGCGACGTCCCCAGCACTGCGGCCTCTCTGGTGACCTCGTGGCCCCCGGTTCTTGTCGCGTTTCTGGCGCGTGCACTGTGAGCCGGGCCCTGATTTCACCCCGTTACCCCCCCAGCTCGGCTGGCAGGGATGGCCTCAGCGCACGGAGCCCGCCTCGAGGAGCGCCCGCCGGGGTCCTCGTTCTTAAGGATAAGCTCGCCAAGGATAAGCTCCCCAGCTCCTGCACCAGGACTGTCACCCTGAAAGCGCAGGGTTAATCTGGGCATTGAAAAGCTTGCGCAGAAAACTTCTTGGAGAAGTGTGATGCTTGTTGTAGATGTTACAACCTGGAGGATGTTTGAGGTGCCCTTTGTGTTGCTGCTTGACGCTGGGAAGCAGCAGGCCGGGCTGCGTGGCAGCGCCCGGGTCGGCGGAGACAGTCGTGTTGGTCGGGTGTTTTCCAGGTGATGAGGCTGGCGGGGCTGTTTGCAGTGTGAAGGAAACACCCGCAGCCCCAGGCGCGGCCGGCAAAGCCCGGAGGAATGTGGAAACGCAGCCTGTGCCCCGGCTGCCAGGGGGGAAAGGGGGAAGAGCAGGCGGCCCTGCCCGTCCGAATCCCGCGGACGCTGAATTGTCCCGTGCTCCCGTGGGCAGGGGAGGTGACCCCGCTGCAGAGCCGAGGGTGAGGAGCAGGACGGGCATCGCGATGAAGAGCACCGACGCTTGCCAGGCCAGAGCACTTCCGTCCTTGGCCGGGCTGGAGGCGCTCGCTCCCTCCTTCCCCTTCCCAGCTGGCTCTGCTTGGCAGCGGGAGGCAGCTGATCCGGGAGCTCCGCATCTCCCGAGCAGCATTTGGATGGATTTTACTCTTCTGTCACTGGTTCGAGAGTCCCCTTAAAGCAGAAGGGAGCTGCAGGTGTGTCTGCCCTTGACAGGAGGATTTAACTGTAATTTGGCCTTGGCGTCAGTGACGTTTCAAGCCCTTGGCTGGTTTGATTCCGCCGTGGGGCGCAGCTTCCCAAAGGCTTTGGCCGCACTGACTTGTTCTCCAAAATGATCCTTTGTTTAATTTTGTTTTTCTCCTTTTCCCATGTAGGAAATAGACAGGCGGCTGGAAAAGAAGCTGAAGATCACTCAGAAGGAAAGGTAATGGTCCCGCGCCGCCTGGAAATCCCACCTTGTTTTCCTGCGGTGCAGCCGGACATCTTGGAGGCCTGGGGAGAGCAGGTCCGGTGGGAAGTGTGCGGCGGAGTAGGTAACCCTGGGATGGAGTTAAGAAATAGGGAATCTCCAATCGTACCACTAGGTGGCCCTTTCGAGCCCTACCAGGGTAGCGGAGAGGTTCCTGAGGGTGACTTGATTGCAGAGATGGGGCTTCAAGACTGGCAGTAGCTGCAGCCACGGGGAGGCCTTTCCAAAAAAGCCACCCAAAGGCTGAAACAGGCTGAAATGGGTGTCAGGTAATCCCGGCCTGGAGCCCTGAATTGGCTTCTGTGCCTTGCATCGGGGCAGAGAGGAATGTTCCTGCCTCCTCCTCCAGCCCCGTTGTTTTTCCGTGCTTCCAATAAGTCTTTTTTTACCTTCTCTCTGTCCCTCGGATTCTCGTTAGGGCACTGTGAGGTCAGACACCCTGTTATTTCTATGGGATTTCCACGCGGAGAAGGGACTGTCAAAATGGGGGTGCTGGTGCCGTGGGCCACACCTGGCTCCAAGAAGTGAAATGACAGGGCTGAGGTCAAAGGCCAGAAATTCTGGTGAGAAGAGGTCCAAAAAAAAGAAAAAAAGGAAAAAAAACCAAGCAGGGAGTGAAAGTCAGATGCTTAAACCAATATCAGTTGAGTGCGAGTGTTTCAGGGGTTTGGTTTTGAAAATCTTTGATGTTTAAGGCTCAGAGCACGCAGGTTTCTGCCTCCAAAGAAGGCTAAATTGACTGTCAAGATCCTAAAATCTAAAGTTAACCCATAAAGCAGGCACAGCAGCAAAACTGGAGACTGTGCCCATCTTTAAAAGGGAGCTTTTTGGCTTGATGTTGGTTTTCCCTTTGCTTGAGTTTACGGATACCCTGTGTGACAGGGATGGATTCTGGGTCCCTTACTGAGCCTAACTGCCTACAAACCTGCCTGTGTCCATTAGCATGGCACGTGTAACCAAGTCTTTAATGACTACAGGCTCCCTCTTAGTCACGGCAATGACATCTGACTGGGCCGTGTTCACGCGCAGGGCTGAAAACCCCCTTGCGGTAGTTGGCGAGTAACTGATGGAAGGGTTTTTTCCCTCTTAAACAGCAGAAAATCCAAATCTCCTCCCAAAGTGCCGCTCGTGATTCAGGACGACAGCCTGCCCTCGGGGCCCCCGCCGCAGATCCGCATCCTGAAGAGGCCGACGACCAACGGCGTGCTCAGCAATCCCAACTCCGCCAGCAGGCCGGCCTTCCCAGTCAAGTCCCTGGCGCAGAGGGAGGCGGAATACGCAGAAGCCAGGAAACGAATCTTGGGCAGCGCCAGCCCCGAAGAGGAGCAGGAGAAGCCAATCCTGGATAGGTAGGAGGGCGTGGTGGCGGAGGCAGTGCGGTGGCATCACGTGCGTAGTCCTTGTGAGCACCTTTGCTGTGGGAAGCCGCCCTTCCTTGAGCGTGAAGCAGGGCAGATGGGGGAGCCGTGGATGCCTTGGTGGCCAAAGGGACATCCTAAAGCTCCAGCGTGCAGCAGTTAAAGAAAGGAGGTTAATAGAAGCCCCCACAGGGTGGGTTTTTGCCTGCTAAAAAGCAGCTTTCCAAACCTGGTGCGTGGAGGGCCGTGGAGCTGGTTCATCTCGGGTGGTGTCTCGGTGCACGCGAGAGCCGTCAGTGACGCCGCGCCGCCTCTCCCTCTGCTTTCCCCTCGCAGGCCGACGCGGATCTCCCAGCCGGAGGACACCAGGCAGCCCAACAATGTGATCAGGCAGCCGCTGGGTCCTGATGGGTCACAAGGCTTCAAGCAGCGCAGATAAGCGCGCGCGAGCCGCAGTCATGCTGCAGGAGGCAGGGCCGGCCGCCACGGGCCGCGCCGCGCCGCGCACACACGGACTTGAGCAAAGGGAACTACCTGGTTGACTTGCACTGTGATACCTAATTTTTTTTGTTTTGTTTTGTTTTCGTTTTGTCCCCTTTGCTCTGCCCACTGTGACCTTCAAACCCCACGCACTGTGACCTCCCCGCTCCACCCACTGTGATCGGCGTGCGACGAGGGCCGTCCCCAGGCCCCGCGCGAGGAGAGGGGAGGGCAGAGGGGCCGCGAGGACTCGCGCGGGCGCGCAGAGGTGCGGGGGCCGCCGCGGGTGAAGCTAGTGCCAGCAATAATGTCCGTTGTGCTCCTGCCCTGGGCTTGGAGGGGGGAGACGGAAAAGTGGGAAGCCTCCCCGGACACGCGTGTTGTCCTCATCACTCGAAGAGCAAGTTCTGGTTCAAAGGATCTCTTTTTTTTTCTTTTTTTTTTTTTTTCTTTTTTCCCTCTGTCGTTGCTGTTTTCCGTTCGTGTATGGGATGGACTTTCAGCGGAGCGCATGGGAAGGGTTTTAACCGTTTAGCTTGTTTTAACAGAGAGGTAGCTAAGTGTTGTACAGGGAGTTTGGGTGAATTTCTGCAACATTAACGGCTAGGATTTGGCGAGCTTGGCTTCTTGTTCTGTGTTTCTCCCGCTGCCAGCAAATGGGAGCGGATTCCCGGTTCCCTGGGCTTTCCCGTTGCCTTGGCCTTGGAAGCTGCTGGAGTCTGATGCTCTAGGTTCTGAATTCCGCCTGTCTGAGCTTGGCTGGTGCTTTTCCTGCTGGCTTGAGGAGGGGGGCAAGGAGAAGCCCCTTTATATGTGGGGAGAAGGGGATGTGGGCGGCTCCCGTGAGGACGCCTCGTGCCCGGTGCTGTTTGCAGCGATGGGCCCAGGGCCCCGCCGCGTGCGGACCTGCGGGCTGGAAGAGCGCGTGGAGCAGGAGCCCCGCTCCGGAGGGACGGAGGAGGGAGCCAGGCCGCAGGGCCGGGCTGCGCCGGTGCCTCTGACTCGCGGCAGTCGCGGCCCGGGGCAGCGGAGGGCGCTCGGTGGAGCCTGCAGAGCTGCCGGCTCGCGGTGCCCCCCGGGCAGGGCTGCTCTCCGTGGGCTCGGGGGCCGTTGCAGGACCCCCGGGCTCTGCCTCTCGCCATGGACAGACCTGCGGGCGGCATTGGACCGTTCCCTTGCCCGGTGGCTGCGTGCCCAAGGGCTCAGATACCCCCGCTGGCTGTTGGAGGACAGTCCCTGTGCGGGAGTTGGAACGGTGACACGCCAGAACCCGACTCCTGCTGCCCCAGGAGAGATGACCGAATGGAGGATCCTCCGCTCTGCGTTCCGCGGGAACACCGAGGCGTGTGTGGAAATGCAGTTAAAGTTACAAAGGAAATTACTTTTCCTTTTAAAACTAGAATAAAACTGCGCGCGTGCAGAGATGGCCTTGCCTGGTGCCCCGGCCACGCGCGCGGGAGGCCTGGTCCGAACACTCGCCCAGGTGGGCTGGCGCAGGAAGGGACAGAGACACCGAGCAATAACTGCGGTCACCGCCTCCCTCCTCGACCGCTCCTGGCGCCGGCGCTCGCGTCGGGGCCGACGGCGCCGTTGGGCTGAGGGAGCTCGGACTGCTTTGCCGGCGTCGCCTCCCGCCCGCTGCTCCCGTCGGCCGGGTGCCCCCGGCCCTTGCTAGTTGCACATGGGGCCTTGTGGGCGTCGGGAGTGCGGCCCGGGCGAGGAGCCGGGGCGCTCCCGCCCTGCGGGCAGGGGGGACGCGGCCATCCCGGGGCTCCTCTTCCCGCCGGGAGCGGCGGCGCTGCCCGAGGGGGCCCCGGCTCCGTGCGCGTGGAAGAGGCGGCGCCGGGGGGGCCTCTCCCGGCCCCGCTGCGCTCCTGGGAACGCGTGGCGGCCTCGAGCCCCCGGCTCTCCCTGCGAGCGCGCCTGAAGTATGCAGATAAACGTTTTATAAATTGTATTTTAAATAAATGTGTTTAAACTTTTCACGAGGCTCTTTGTACTTTGCAAACCCTCCCCTATTCACCGTTCTCCCTTTATTTTCTTTTCCCTCGCAGGAAGCTGAGGGCCGCTTTAGCTTTGCGCCTGCTCCGGTGCACAGCGGGGCACAAGGGGCAGGGCAGAGCCCCCGTCCCCCCGCGTGCAATAAAACAGCGTTTTTATTGGGTTTTATTTAGTTTTGGTGCGCTGTTTTCCGGCTTCCCCCCGGGGCTGGGAGGTCGCCAGGGAGGAGTGCGAGGAGCGAAGCTGCAGCCGCCCCAGGGTCGTTGTCCCCTCGGAGGGCGGTTCTGGTTCCCTGCGCCGCCGCCGCCCCTTGTCCCTTCCCCGCCGTTAGAGCCACCGACCATCAGGACTCCCCTCGCGTCGGTGCCGCGCGCGGCCGCTGCTGCGCAGCCTCCCGCCGCCGGGGGGCGGCGCCTGGGGCGGGCGCGGCGTGGCGGCGCTCGCACTTCCGGCGCGCGGCCATGGCGGAAGAGGAGTACGAGGCTGTGCTGTGCGTGAAGCCGGCGGTGCTCGTGTACCGGCTGCCGCCGCGCGCCTCCAACCGCGGCTACAGGTGCGGGCGCGCGCCTGGGGCCGCGCGGCGCCGCGGGGGGTGCGTGCCGGTGTCACCCCGGCGTGGACGTGTCGGTGTCACCGGCACTTCCGGGATTGGGGGGGGGTGTCAGTGTCGCCGGCACTTCCGGGGCTGGGGGGTGTGTCGGTGTCACTGGCACCCCGCGGTGTCTGTGTCTGTCTCAGTCGTCCCCGGGGTGTTTGTGCCCCCCCCGCAGGGTCCGTGGGGCCGGGGGTGTCGGTGGCTCCGCCTTGGGGTGTGGGGGACCCGCTGCCCCCATGGGCTCTCTGCGCCCCGGCAGGGGCTGCCGCTGCCCCCCGCTCCGTGGGGTGTGTGGGGCACGCCCCCCCCCCCCCGCGCCCTGTCCCTCCCCCCGCCGTTGGGGCACGGCACCTTTCTATGGGGTGTTTCTGTGCCAGCTCCCTGGGGTAGGGGGCACCTATCTGCCCCGCCATGGGGGGTTTGTGCCCCCCCATAGGGTGTCTGGAAGCTGCCCTCCCACCGTGGGGTACCTGGCCCTCTTTTCCTAAATACTAAATAATAAAAAATCACTATTTTATGATAATCTAGTTGTAAATAATAAAAAGGGGCTCCCCACCAGGACCGACCCCCCCTTGGGACGCAGGGCCCCCCCCTCTGCCCGCCCCTCGCCAGGCCCCGAACAGGCGCCGGGAACCGGGTTTGGGCTCGGGCGGGAGCGGAGACGGTGCCACCGCCTGGCTCTGCCTCCCTCCTCCTCCTCCTCCAGGGCCGCGGAATGGCAGCTGGAGCAGCCGGCGTGGAGCGGCAGGATGCGGATAACGGCCAAGGGCAAGGTGGCTTTCATCCGGCTGGAGGACAAGACGTCCGGTGAGGCGGGGGGGGCGGCGGCCGCCCGGCCCCGGGCGCTCACGGCACCGTCTCGGGTGGTGCCGCGGCTCTTCCCGCGGCTCTTCCCGCGGCTCTTCCCGCCTCCCGGTCCTCCCTGCAGGGGAGCTCTTCGCCCAGGCGCCCGTGGAGCAGTTTCCCGGCGTCGCGGTGGAGAGCGTGACCGATTCCAGCCGATACTTTGTGATCCGGATCGAAGACGGGAACGGTACCGCCCCTGTAGGGGCAGAGGTTTGGGGGGAAATGCTGGGAAATCCTCTGTACGGTCCCTCCAAGTCCTCCTTAGCCGTGAAGAAGGTTTCCAAGGGCTCAGTCAATATTCTTGGTGCGGGGTGGGCGAGGGAGCGAGGGGGCGAAGGGTCTGGAGCGGGGAATGGGGCGCCCTGTGCCGAGGCCTCCGTGCCCCCAGGCCGCCGGGCCTTCATCGGAGTGGGGTTCGTGGACCGAGGCGACGCCTTCGACTTCAACGTGGCCCTGCAGGACCATTTCAAGTGAGTGCCCCTGCCGCAGGGGCTCCCGAACCCGGCGTGCGGGGCCCCGCGCCCTTGTGCTGCCCGCTGCCGCGGGCCCCGTGTGCCCTTCGCCTCCCGCAGGTGGGTCAGGCAGCAGAGCGAGCTGGCCGGGCAGGCCCAGGGCCCCAGCGAGGGCCCCACACTTGACCTGGGCTTCAAGGAGGGCCAGACCATCAAACTCAACATTGCGGTGAGGGGCCTCTCTGGCCAGACCCCCCCTGCCCCGCGGCATCCCCAGCGCCTGGGGCAAAGCCTGCCTTCTCCCAGGAAAAGACCCGAGCTACCTGGGCCTTGGGAGGGCGACAGGGAGCATTCTGCTCCGGAACTGACCGTTGCCATCTAATTCCCTGCTCCTGCCTCCTTTCAGAACGTGAAGAAAAAGGAGGGAGCGGCAGGGAGCGCGAGGCCGCGTCCCGTGGTGCTGGGCCGCCTCCCGCCGCCGCCCGGAAGAGCCTCCGTCCCGGCTCCGCGCTGCCGAGAGCGGCCGTGCGCGCCGGCGGCGGGCGGCCCCGGCGCAGGTCTGTGCGGGCAGAGCAGCGGCACCGCGGCTCTCGGGGACACTTCTGCCCGCCGGGGTCCCTGCACGGGCAGGGCTTGGGAGCCATTTCAGAGGGATCCCCCCCAAAACCAGCACCGCGTTTCCCTCTGCTCCCCCCAGAGCTGCTTTGGGAGGACGGAGGAGGAGGTTTGGGGATCACGAGTAACCGCGGATGTTTCTCTCTCCCTGGCTGCCGGACAGGATCTCCCGGGGCTGCTCCCTTGGCCGCCGCCGCCGACGTCTGGGGCGACTTTGCCGCGGCCGCAGGGTGAGGCCGCGCTCCGGGCGGGCGCCGCGGGCCCCGTTCCGGGCACTCGCTGCGCCGCCCGCACGGCCTGCCTGGCCCGAGGCAGCCGCAAACTCCTGCAGCCTCTGGGAACATCCACGGACATTTTATTGCTCTTTGTTTCCCCTCCAGGTCCACTTCTAACACGAACCAGGAGAATGCCGGCTGGGTTCAGTTCTGACCCGGATTCCTCCTCGGCTTTTTCCTGCGCGGATGCTGAGAAAGGGACCAAAGCTGGGGCAGCGCTACTGGCCCTTCCCCTTTGAGCTGCTTCCCACGCTGCTTCCAGACACTCCGCTTAAGTCTTGGTGGGGGCATCGCACTTCCCTAAGCTCCCAGGCAAGAAATGAGACCCCCTGCCAAAAAAAACAGCCCTTAAGTGCCTTGGGATACGGATACAGTGATGTAGGTGCTGGAGAGCCGAGTGAGGAGGTGCCTTAAAACACGCTGGGCCAGCGCCCTCGAGGCCGGGGGCTTTTTATCCCCTCCTGAGTCTCAGGGAGCCCTAGAAGAACCGCAGCCCGCGGGGGCGCAGGCCGGGCGCCTCCCCACCCACCGCGGCTGCTTCGGGCCCCTGCCGGGAGCGTTCCTGCCCTTGGCTGCTTTCCTGGCGCCTGGTCTAACACGGCTCCGGGAAGCCGCCTCTGTGAGTCGCCTCCATAAGTGACCTCCATGCCAGCGTGGGCGCTGCTCCCGAGGGCCTCGCCTCAATCCCTACTTCCCAGGGGAACATCCCTGGGGATTCCGAGCACTTCCCTAGCAATAGAGGAGTGTGAGGGGCTAGATACCAGCCTGGAAACTGCGTCCATTGGGCGCTGAACCTCCCTGCTTCCAGTAAGATCTGTTTTGTTTTCTCGTTTGTCTTGAGGAGATATTTTTACTGCTTTTTGCAGACATTTGTTAATCTAATATATAGTCAGGAGCAATGAAGGACAGATTTAAGGCAGTCTCTTTTAACAGAACAGAGGTGGAGATTTCTCTATAAAATAAAAGACTATTTTCTTAGTTATTTATGTTAAGGTGAAGGCCTTTGACTGTAGCGAGTCTTGCTATTTTGTGTTTCAAGCCTCTGTCTTTTTTATACTGGCCTCACCTCCACTCCCCGCGGGATCGCGGGCACTTGGACTGGAGAGCTCAGTTCTGCCCGGCGCAGGGCTGAGCGAGCCGGGCCGTGCTTGTCACCCCCTAAACGAGCAATAAAATCATTTCCATGCAAACGAGGACGTTAAATGAGACCTGTGTGTCCCCTGCTCCATCCCAAGTGCCTGTCCTGGTAAGGACGGCGGGGAGAGGCGGGAGCCTGGAAAGCACCGGAGCCGTTTGGTACCCTGTGGACACCAGCCGCTGCGTGGGGCGGCTCTTCTGCACCGTGGCCGGCCGAACGAGCCCTTAATGGGATTAACGGTGCTGCAGCATCAGCACGTGCTGCAGCGTCGCCACGTGCTGCAGCGTCGCCACGTGCTGCAGCGTCGCCGCGTGCTGCAGCGTCGCCGCGTGCTGCAGTGTCGCCACGTGCCGCAGCATCAGCACGTGCCGCAGCGTCGCCACGTGCCGCAGCGTCGCCACGTGCCGCAGTGTCGCCCGTGCCGCAGCGTCGCCGCGTGCTGCAGCATCGCCACGTGCTGCAGCGTCGCCACGTGCCGCAGCATCAGCACGTGCCGCAGTGTCGCCACGTGCTGCAGCGTCGCCACGTGCCGCAGCATCGCCACGTGCTGCAGCGTCGCCACGTGCTGCAGCGTCGCCACGTGCTGCAGCGTCGCCACGTGCCGCAGCGTCGCCACGTGCTGCAGCGTCGCCGCGTGCTGCAGCAGCAGCTTAGCCAGAGCTTAGCGAGGACGCCGCGGTGCCGGAGCAGTGCCCGGGGAGCAGGTGGGTGCCCCGCGCTGCCCTCTCATCCCTCCCATGCCGGGTGGCGGCGTCCGGCTGCCAGGGCTTTCCATACTGCGGGAAGAAGCCCCGGGAACGCGTCGGTTTAGGACCCCCGAGCCAGGAAGAGGAGGGTCTCCGGGCTGGAGTCGCCTCCCTGCAGCCGTCACGCGGGGAGGGGAAAGCCGAGGATTTCAGGCTAATCCCGGCCGGAGTCGGGGAGGCGGAGCGGGAGGAAGAGCCGCTTTCCGGCCTCGGTGCCGGCCGGCAAAGCCCCAAACTCGGGGCAAAGCCCCAGACTCGGGGCGCTGGAGCGGGAAACTCCGACGGCGGCCGCTCCTTGTCGCCCTGGCGGCTCCTCGGGATCCCTCCGGAGGCGGCGGGAAAAGCCGGAGGGGAAGGGGAAGGGGAAAGGGCTGGGCGAGCGGCCATGGCCTCGCTGCAGGAGGAGAACCGGGTGCTGCAGCAGGAGCTGGGCCGCGTGGAGGAGCTGCTGGCGCGGAGCAGGGCCGAGCGCGACGAGCTGGCCATTAAGTACAGCGCCGTGAGCGAGCGGGTGAGCGCGGGGAGAGGGCGCTGCGTGCCCGCGGGGCGAAGAGGAGGGGGCTGCATGCGGCGGGGTGCGGGGAGAGGGGGCTGCATGCAGGGGGGTGCAGTGAGAGGGGGCTGCATGCGGTGGGTGCGAGGAGGAGGGTGTTGCATTTTGGGGCTTTGCTGATGAAAAAGGGGCTTTCGGGGCACGTTGCCGCGGCAGCGGTTGCCCTGGAGCCGGTAAACTTTGCCGGCTCCTTTCTGTGCCCGGGGCCACCCGGTTTCCCCGGCACTGGGAGCCGAGGGAGGAGCTGGTGGCTCTGGGGCAGGGAAATCGCTGCTGCCTCCCCTCTGTGCTGGCCGAGGGGGCTGGACCCCCCTGACAGCGAGTTCGGGGGGCTGCGGATTATAAAAGAGGGTTAAAATCCTGCTCATGGCGTCCTCGGGGGGTGCCCGGTGACTTGACACCCAAACCCCTGGGGCAGACTAGGCAGGGGGCTTGCAAAACACCCCCTGCACCCACATGCCTGGTACACATGGGCCAGGAGCCTTGCAACAGGCTGGGGGAGCAGGAGACTCTCGGCATGCAAAAAGCCTGGTGCAAATTGAGCTTGCAACGGAGGGGTTCAACTTGCAACAGGGTCAGGCAATGAGCACTGGGGGGTTGCAACAAGCGCTGGGGTCTGGAAGGGGCTGGCAGGGGGCTCCTTGCACCCTCAGACCTCATGCAGTCTTGGGGGGCTCGCTAGCGGGGGCAGTTCAGCGGGGGCATTTTCGGGGGCTATCACTGGGGCCGCAGCCCCTTCTCCTCACTGCCGTTGCGCCCAGCAGGAGCAGGCGCTGCGGCTGGAGGTGGGTGCCGCGGGTGCCGCGGAGCCGCCGTCGCAGCAGGAGCAGCAGCAGGAGCAGCTGGAGCTGCGGCGGCTGCTGGGCGCCGAGCAGGCTGCCTACAAGCGCAAGCTGCAAGCTTACCAGGAGGGCCAGCAGCGGCAGGGGCAGCTGGTGCAGAAGCTGCAAGCGCAGGTGGGTGCGCAGCGGCGGCGGCGGCGGCGGCGCGAGGGGACGGCGGTGGGGACCGTCACCACGCTGGCCGTGCCGCAGGTGCTGCAGTACAAGAAGAAGTGCAGCGAGATGGAGCAGCAGCTGCTGGAGGCGGCGGCGGAGCTGCAGCAGGAGCGGCTGCCGGTGGGTGCCCAGGGAGCGGGGGGCTGCGGGGGGGCCTGGCAGGGGGGTCTCTGATGCTGCCTCCGTGTTCCAGGGCCAGCTGGGGGGCAGCCCCCTGCACCGGGACGAGGGCACTGGTGCAGACCTGGAGACGGCGCTGATCCGGCTGGAGGAGGAGCAGCAGCGGTGAGCGCGGGGCATCTGCACCGGGCTCAGCGGCGGGGGCGCACGCAGGGTGCCCGGGGTGGAGGGGACGTTTGCAGGGTCCCCAGGACTAGGGCACAGCACTAAGGTGGTGGGGGGGATGTTTGCAGGGTGGGATGGTTGCAAGGGGGCTGGGATGGGGGGTGTTTGCAGGAGACCGGGGATGTGGGGACATTTGCAAGGTGACATGTGTGTGAAGCGCCCAGGATGTCTGCAAGGCCTCCACAGTGGGGGGACATTTGCAAGATGCCCGGAGTGTAGGGGACCTTCCCCAGGGCTAGGGGGCAGTTTCAGGGTGGTGATGAGGGATGTCCACGGGCTGCGGTGGTTGGAAGGTCCCTGCTGGGGACACGTGCTCAGGACGCCTGCGATGGGGGCGCGCTGGGAAGGTGCCCAGGCCGGGGGGGTGTTCCCAGGGGCAGGGGGTGACAGCGGCGCCGCAGGAGCGCCAGCCTGGCGCAGGTGAACGCGCTGCTGCGCGAGCAGCTGGAGCAGGCGGATGGCGCCAACCGGGCGCTGGGCGAGGACCTGCGCAGGGTGACGGCCGAGTGGGCGCGCGCCCGCGACGAGCTGGAGCTGCGCGAGGCCGAGTGGCGGCGCGAGGAGGAGGTTCGGGCAGCGCCGCGGGGCCGGGGCGCGCGGCGGGGCAATCCCTGGGGGCACGTGCGTGGTGCGAGCGCGCCTGTGTGTAGAGGTGCTCGTGGGTGCACGTGTGCGGGCGCGCATGCAGGTCTGCACACACGTGGGTGCGAGGTCATGGGTGTGAGTGCCCGGGTGCATGTTCATGGGTGTATGTGCGTGGGTGCACGTAGCTGGGTGAACAGGGACCTTGCATGCAGCAGGGTGCAAGGAGGAGGGAGACGCATGCAGCAGGGTGTGCGAGCAGAGGGTGCAATGCAGCTGGGTGCAGTGCAGTGGAGTGCAATGCAGTGGGGTACAGCTGGGTGCGACGCAGCAGAGTGCAATGCAGAAGGATGCAGCAGGGTGCAACGCAACAGGGTGAAATGCAGCAGGGTGCGACGTAGCAAGATGTAATGCAGGAGGGTGCAACGCAGCAGGGTGCAATGCAGAGGCTGGCGCTGCTCCCAGCGGGTGCTCCGCGGCGTCCCCGCCGTGCAGCGCCCCTGCCCGTCCCCGCAGTCCTTCCACGCCTACTTCAGCAGCGAGCACGGGCGGCTGCTGGCGCTCTGGAGGCAGGTGGTGGGCGTGCGGCGCCTCGCCGGCGACACCAAGGCCGCGGCGCAGAGGTGAGCGGGGCGCCGGGGTGTCCCCACGCCCCTGGGGATGTCCCCGCGCCCACCGCGGTGCCCCCCGCGCGCAGGGAGCTCTCAGAGCTGCGGCAGGAGGCGGCGCGCGTGGGCCGGGCGCTGCAGGGTGCCTGTGGGCGCCTGGGCGCCAGCCTGCGGCTGCAGGAGAGCCAGGCCGGGGCGGCGCGCGAGGCGCAGGCGCTGCGGCTGGCGCGCCTCGAGGAGCGCCTGCGCGAGGCCCAGCGCCGCGAGGGGCACCTGGCCCACAGGTAGGGGCTCCGCGGCGGGAGCCGGTGCCACCGCGGGTGCCGTCACCGCGGGTGTCACCATGGGCAGCGCCGCGAGCGTCTCCGCGTCGCTGCCAGCGCGGCGCAGGCGGCGGCCGAGCGCGCCGAGGCAGAGCGGGAGCTGCAGGAACTGCGCACGCGGCTGCAGGGCCTGGTGAGCGCCGGCCACGGGGACCCCTGCCCAGCCACCCGGCCCGGCACTGCGGGGGTCCCGGCCAAGCTTGTGCCCTGATGCAGGAGGCGGCGCGGGAGGCGCCGGTGCAGGAGCTGGAGCCTCTGCGGGCCGAGGCCGAGAGGCTGCAGCGGGCGCTCTGGGACATCACGCAGGTGCGCGGTGCCCTCGAGCACCCTGGGGACAAAGGGGGGCCCGCACGCTGCCCCCTCCAACAGGGCGCTGCGGGACGTCCCCCGGGCGCGGGGTGCCCTGTCCCATGTGTCCCCCGTGGCAGGCGGTGCTGGCGGACGCTGAGGACGCCCCCGGGCGCCCATCACCGCCGGGCTCCCCACCCCGCGGCGGCTCCCCCGGCGCGGCCGAGGCGGCGCTGGCCGCTGTGCGGGCCGCCCTGCAGCGCCGCCACCTGCAGCTCCAGGTGACGCCGGGCAGGACGAGGAGGAGCTTTGGGTGGGGGGCACCCAAGCCTCCTCCCTGACCCCAACGCCCACGGCAGGAGGCCCGGAGCGCGCGCGAGGCCGGCGAGGAGGCGGCTGAGCGGCTGCGGCGGGAGCTGGCGGCCGCCGAGGAGGAGCGGCGGGCGCTGCAGCAGCGGCTGGGCCGCCTCGAGGCCGAGGGCGGCGCGCGGCAGGAGGAGCAGCACGAGGCTGCCCGGCTCCGCGCCGACGCCGAGCGCCTCGCCAGGTACCGCCGCAGCCGCCCCTGCCCTCCCTGCACGGCCCCCCGGCCGCGCGGCCTCCGTGTCCATCCGCTGCACCCACGCTCCGGCACCGCCGTTTGTCCCGGCACCTCCAGCCCTGTCTGTCTGTCCGTGCGCGTGTCTCTCTGTCCCGATGCAGCCCTGCACGTTGTTTCTGTCCCGCACATTCATCCTTGCCCATCCCCGTGCATACATCCCCCGGCACCCTGCTCTGTGTGTCCCTCCCTTCATGCCCTGGTCCGTCTGTCCCTGCACCCCTACGCGTCCCTGTGCCTCCATCCCTGCCTGTCCCCGTGCGTGTCCGACCCATCCCTGCTCATCCATCCCCGTGTCCCTCTGCACGTCCATCCCACCCATCCCGCCTCGGGCTCCCCATCCCGCGTGGCCAACGTCGTGCCCGCTCCGCGCGCCCACGCACTCTCCCCGGGCCGCAGCGAGCGCCGGGCGCTGGCGGAGGCGCTGGGCAC
>PTEX01000169.1:1651366-1672317 GCA_003342815.1 Eudromia elegans | reverse complement strand
AAAGGGAATATGGGGAAAAAAAAGAAAAAAAAAAAAAAAAGAAAAAAAAAAGGATTCAGATTTTCTGGCCGCCAACCAAAGGTAAAAAGTCCCCCGGGATTTCGCTGCCTCTTCCGCCTGCCCCCTCCTGCCAAGGGGAGACGGAAAATCCCCCAACTCTCCCCCCAGACTAAACCCAAACGGGCAGGAAGGGCCAGGGCTCCTTTTTGTGCTGCCTGGCGGCACGGAGCGAAATAAACTGGGGCCGATAAACCACTGCTCGGCTCTGCGGGGGGGCTGGGGGTTATCGAGGGTGGTCGGCGGGAGCTGCAGAGCTGGAAGCGCCGCGGCCGGGGGGCCCTCGGAGGAGCTCCGGCTTTTCGGGACTGCCCCCCGCCCCCCGCGACAGAAAGAAAGGAAAAGCGTAAAAGAACGATGCAAATTTTTGCTGTCCAGAAAGGGGTTTCGGGAGCTCCGGAGTTTTTTCCCCTCCAGTTTTCCCAAGTTTCCAAAGTTTCCTGAGACAAAATCCCCAGCAGCTCCGGCACGGAGGAGGGGATGAGCCCCCCCCAAGGGCCGGGGTCCACTCGGAACGCCCCAAATACCCCCCAAAAACCAGCGCTTCGGGTCCCCCCACCACGGCCGGCGCGAGCACAAAGTTTCCAGCCCGTCCCACGTTCACGGATGCTCCGGGGGGGTCCCTATACCCGGGGGGGTCCCTACCCGCTCTGGGTGCTGGGTCCTGCTGACGCCTTTTCCCGCCGCCGGCGGCTTCTCCGGCTGCTCCCAAAGGATCCCAAAGGAGCCAGAAGATCCTACCTCGAGCACAGGGGCTCCGCTGGGTCCTACTGCTACACCTGGTCCTTCCCCTTCCCCTTCCTCCTCCTCCTCCTCCTCCTTCTCCTCCTCCTCCTTCCTAGAAAGCTGCAGCCTGGGGAGGCGAAGCAACAAGAACAGTAAGAGTAATAACAATAATAACAATAATAATAATAATAACAATAACAATAATAATAACAATAACAATAATAATAACAATAGAATGTTGATGCAACGGTCCGAGCAATGCCCGGATTTGGAGCCTACGTGGAATTCACGGGGTCGCCCAAGCGAGGAGCGAATCGTCGGATAACGGATGTCAACGTAGGTTTGGGAAAAGGGGGAAAGCGGGATACGCCATAAAGGCTTTGGGGTTTCTGTCCCTCGAGGGGGACGTTCGCTGATGGGATGCGGGCAGATTCCGGGCTGCTGCGCGGGAAAAAATTCCCGCAAATAAACTATGAACAATAATAATAACGGGCAGGGATGTGTGCCGAGCGCGGGGCGCGCTCTCCCCGCGGCGGCGCGGGACGGCCGCCCAATTCCCGCTGCCCGGATCAGCGTTGCCTGCTCTGCCCCTCCACGGGGCTGCGTCGCCCCAGGGAAACCCGGGATGAGCAAATCCCGCTCCCGGGCAGGGGGATGCGTCTCGCAGGGAGACGGGGAGGGCCTCCCGCCCCAGCTGGAGGGGTTTCCTTGGGAGAGCCATGGGAAGGGACTGGCTCCCTGAGCCCTTGGTGCCAGGGGCAAATGGAGGGGCTGCAGCTCCCCCGGTTCAATCTGATTTTCTTTCTTTTTTCCTTTTGGTGATACTGCTATTTATTTATTTATTCATTTTTGTTCTGCTCTGGCTGCATTTTCAGCCCCCCCATGCTTGAAAAACTGCTAAATTGAGGCTCAGGAAACCTCTTTAATCCTGGCTGGGCTCCCAGGAAACCTCTTACCTCTGCGTGTGCCTCATTTCCCGGTCTAATCCCGACCTCCGGGAGGGCGGAGAGGCACCGCCGGCAGTCGCAGGGGGCCCCGGCCTGCCCAGCGCCAGGCAAATGCCCCTAAATACCAACCTTTGAACCCAAACCCCCGCTCAGAGGTGGCCCGATCCCTCCCGGACAGCATCCTTCCCACGTGGAAAAGCAGTCGAGAAAATAGTGTGCATTTATTAGCCCGAGGGCTGCCGAGGGCACCACGCGGAAGGCAACGGCGCGCGGCCCCCCGAGCCGCACCCCGAGGACCTTCCCGATGGCTCCGGGAAGGAGAGATCGGGGCCTTCCCGGCGGCTCCGTGCTCCGGAGCGGGGCGGCTTGTAAACACTTCCTACACACGCGGGGCGCCCGGGCGGGAGCAAGGCGGAGGGGTCACAGTGAGCGGGAGCCGACGGATGCAGCGGGACGAGGCCTCCTCCACCTTGGTGCTCGTCACTGGCATCGCATGGGGCAACAGGGCGAAGGAAAGAGCCCGGGGGGCTTCTCCTGCGCACGGTCCTCCCCGCTCGGCGTCTCAGCGGGCTTCCTGGTGGCCACAGCTCAGGCCAGCACAGCGTGGCGCGGGCGACGGGGCTGCGGGCGCCCCGACAGCAGAGGCGGAGCGCCCTGATGGTCCTCAGCTACCTGCTGCGTCCCTCGCCCCGGATGGAGCGTCTCCACCTGGGGCGCGGGCGCCCACGGCCAACGTGGCGCCAGGATCCACACCTCCAGGGCAAGGGGCTGCAGGGCAGGGAGGAGGGTGGCACCCGCCGCCCAGGGCTACCTCACAGCGATGGACATCCTGGGCGTCGCGAAGAGCGGCTCGTCCAGGGGCGGCCACGAGGGCTGCTGCTGGCTCAGCTCCTTCTCCAGCCGCTTGAAGAGCTTCTTGGAGCCCTTCTTGCGGCGCAGCTTGCGCAGGCAGCAGAGCAGGCCGTGGTCCAGGGCGGTCTGCGGCAGAGCAAAGAGGGCAAGAAGGGCTTCGGGAGGAGGCCACGGGCCCCGAAGGTCCAGGAAAGACCAAAATGGAGCTTGTGGGCAAACCACCTCCAAAGACTTGGAGCCAACAGGCCCGGCCTCACCTCCAGCACGAAGGCAGCAAAGAAGTTGAGGGTGGCGACCCCCAGCAGGAGCAGCTTGAAGTTCAAGTCATCGATGGCCTGCAGCTTCAGCAGGGTTTTGGGGAAGCCCAGCGGGTACAAGGTCAACCACACCATGAGGCCGAAGAGGGCAACGAGGACCAGCAAGAAGAGCACTGAGGGCGGGAGGGAAGGTGATGACAAGGAAGCCTTGACGGCTCCCCTGGCCGGCTCAGGGAAGGGCGTCCCTGGACAGCCCCGTCCTCACCGTTGGTGTAGAGCGGCTCCCGGAACGGGTAGCCCTTGGACATGGCCACGGCCAGGATGAGGTACTGGAAGCCCGTGACGCAGAAGAGGACGGTGTTCTCGTAGTTGGGCAGGTTCTGGGGAGCCGTCACCGTGCTGTTGAGCGGCACGTACCTGCACCAGGCAGAGGGAAAACAGGCAGGGAATGGGACCGGGGCGAACCGTGAGGACAACGCAGCAGGCGAGAAGATGTAGAGGCCCAGCAGCCTCCTCCCTCCCCAAGCACATGGCCACGGTTCAGCACCTCCTCGAAGGCAGCCGGCATTGCCGGGGGCCAAGGACAACCCCCAGCACACCAGACCTGTTTCCACCTCCCCGCTGGTGCCACCACTGAGGCTGGGCAGCCGGGTGCCCCTCACCAGCTCTGCGAGACGGTGATGAAGTAGCTGAGGACTTGCACGGTGATAAGCAGAGCCGTCTGGAGGAGCAGGCTGCCCAGCACGAGGACGCTGATCAGGGCCCCTTGGGGCCGCGCCACGCCCAGCTCCTTGGCAGGCCCCGTCCGACCCATGAGCACCGCCACGGTGGTGGTGATGATGAGATCAAAGAAGAGGAACTGGAAGTCACTCAGGTTGGTGTTGATCTGCGAGGGGAAAAACACCCTCACTGAGCCACAAGAACCTACGGGGGGCTAGCGAAGACCATGGCTTCAAACCCAACCACGAGAAGGTGACAAAAGCCTTGACCTGGAAACGCCCTGGGGCATCTCTGAGCGTTTCAGCGCTCAGCCACATCTCAGAGCTCAGACGGGTCTCACTAGAGCATCCACAACACGAGGCAAAGGTTCTGAGCGGGATCATTGCCCTGCTCCCTGCGCCCTTCCCTGCAGCTCAGGTGGGTCCCACCGGAGCAGCCGTCCCCGCCGCGCTGTCCCCTGCTCCGCGGGGACGCTCACCGTGTAGAGCAGCAGCACGGACACGAACTGCACCAGGCTGTACAGGGCCATGTACTTGAAGACCCCAAAGGAGGTGACCAGGGAGCACCGGCCCTCCCTGCAAAGAAGGCAGCAAAAGAGAACCCACAGGATCATAGAATCGTTGTTATGGCTGGGAAGGACTTGTAAGATCAAGTCCATCCGTGAACCCACCACCACCAATGCCTGTTAAACCATGTCCCTAAGTGCCCTAAGCGACTCCACCACTTCCCTTGGGGCTTGGGGACACAAAGCTCCTTCTGCAAGGACACATGTCTCTAAGAGGGGACAGGGATACTCAGAATCCACCTGGTGTTTCGTGCCCTATCCCCGACGGAGCTCCTGGACTCCCGAAGGCCACGATCCCAGCGGCTCACCGGATGACCGTGGGCACGCAGGCGATGTTGGCAACACAGGAGGTGAAAGGAGATGCCACCGAGGCCTCCGCCTCCGAGAGCGAGACGCCCACGTCGGCTGCCTTCAGCGCCCCGCAGTCATTGGCGCCGTCCCCGCACATCCCCACGCAGTAGCTGCAGCAGAAAGAACAGGGTGGGCAACGGCCTGGAGGGCTTCGGAGACCCTTGGCTCGCAGCCACGGTCGGGGAAAGGGTGAGATGGGATTTCAGAGCTACCAAGAGCCCTGCAAAAGGCCAAGCGTCTGGCATGGACGGGGATGTGCCCCTTGGTTCCCCTCCGTGCACCACGTGGCA
This sequence comes from Eudromia elegans, assembly GCA_003342815.1. Taxonomy (NCBI): domain Eukaryota; kingdom Metazoa; phylum Chordata; class Aves; order Tinamiformes; family Tinamidae; genus Eudromia; species Eudromia elegans. The sequence goes on along the minus strand of PTEX01000169.1, from coordinate 1,667,552 downwards.
GGGCCTGGGCACCCACTTGAGCTCCTGCAGGCTGCACACCAGCTGGGTCTTCTGGTCGGGCGACATGCGAGCGAAAACGGTTGCACGGACGAGAACCTGCGAGGAGGGAGAGTGCGGCGTCAGGAGGAGCCCGAGGGCCGACGCCTGGAGCACGGCGACCCCTGGGAGGAGCCGGCTCGATGCAACCCCGACCCCCTCCCACCGCGCGCGGCACGGAGGACGTCTCCTCGCAGCTGCAAGACCAACGCCAGGCCCTCGGCCACGCCGGGGCCCACGGTGCCGTGCGGGACGCGGGACGGCGCCGCGCTCACCTTGGGCAGCAGCTCGGGGAAGTGCTGCTGCAGCACGGCGAAGGACCTGCCGTTCAGCGCCAAGTGGCAGGGCCGCGGCTGGAGGCAGAAGCCGTCCTGCTGGTAGAGGCCCTGCGAGCGCAGAGCACTCGCTGGGGAGGCCACACGCTCCCCACGGCGGGGCCCGCTGGAGCTCGGTGGCCCTCAGCGGACCGGCAGCCTTCACCCAACGTCTGCCCTGTCTGGACTCACCTCGGCCTCCTCTTCGCCCTGCGAGTGTTCGGCAAGGATGAACTTGAGGGCGGCGGGCCCGTCCGCCGCGGGCGGCGAGGCGTTGACGAAGACGAGCCGCTCCCTCGGCTCCACCATGCGGCAGCTCCTGGCCACGTTCACGGCCGTCAACATGTTATCTCCTGCCAGGGAGAGGCAGGAGCACTCAGGGCCCCGCTGGCTAACTTGGCTAGCAGAAGCAGCCAGGAGAAGCAGCCCAGACCTCTGAGGTTCCCTCCTGCACCGCCCTGCGGCCTCCTGCACGAGGATGTTTGGGAGGAGAAGGGCTTATTCCTGACCCAAACGCAGCACCTTCCATCCCCCAGCCCTGGCAGCCGCTGCCTGCCTGGCTGAGGGCCACCCTCAGTTGACTCCCGCAGCCCCCATCGGCATGGCCATGAGATGTCAACGTCCAAGAGGTGGGTGGTGACAGAGTCAAGGGCTGGTGCTCCGTCCGTGCAAGGACACCCATGGCACGAGTGGTACCTGTCACCATGACGGGGCGGATGTTGGCATTGCGCAGCAGGCGAATGGTGGGCGCCGTCTCTGGCTTGAGCACGTTCTTCATGACGAGGAAGCCGAGGAAGGTCAAGCCGCTCTCAACGGACTCCCTGGTGGGAAACGGCTCATGAAGGGCCCGGAAGCTCCACCAGAGCTAATGCTGGACTCCTCGAGGGATCATCTCACAGAGCAGGCGGGACGGCACCGAACAAGGTCTGCGCGGAGGGAAGACGGTCTGCACCAACCTCGTGAGCTGCAGGGCCTCCTCGAAGGTGCTCACAGTGCTGAGGGCTCGGCAGGCGAGACCCAGCACGCGGAAGCCGTCCGTGGTGTAGTGCCGGAGCACGTGGGAGAAATCCGGGGGCACTGGAGGGAGAAGCGAGGTCAAAAGAGCCGCCCAGCGAGTGCCTGCTCACCATCATCATCATCATGATCATGACCAGGCGGCCCAGTTCAAGCGGCCCTCCCCAGCACCTACCGGTGTCCTTCCTGCAGAGGCTGGCCACCATCTCGGGCGCCCCTTTGACGTATGCTTCCGCAGAGGCCCGGCCGGGCAGCTTCGCCACCACGCTCATCCTCTGCAAGGAGGAGGAGAAGGGGAACCGCCGGAGGATGCCCACGGGCACCTGGTGCTTCTGCGGAGGGAAGGGAGCGGGTGGCTGTCAGGATCCGTCAGCAGAGCCTGCCTCGGGGATGGGCAGGATCCGCCAGGGCAGAGCAGAGCCCCCTTTGGCAAGGTGGGTTAAGTTGAGGGTGTCGCACCGGTACCTTCCTGGCCACGGCTCGGCCAGGACCTACCGTGTCTCGTGGCTGTTCTTCCAGAGGGGGAGGCTTCATCACAGCCAAGACTTTTGTCCCAAACTGCTCCGAGACAAGAGGCTCCGCCTGGTCCTCCTCCGGCATCTCCAGGTGCTGCAACCAAAGACGCTGAGAAGGCAAAGCCGGAGCCCGCGCAGGCCCCCTCTCTTCTCCCGAGGGCCACCCACCTCCTTCGTGTTGTGACGGCACACGGGCCACCCGAGACACAAAGCACCACCCGCCGCGTGCCCTCCCTCCTCACCCAGCCGGTGGACTCCACCATCTTGAGGTCCACGGGGTCTCCGACGGGCTGCGTCCGCAGCAGCGCGATGGTGTGGCAGGCGGCCAGGGCGTAGAGCAGGGGACCGTTGGGAAGGCAACGGGGCTCGTGGACGATGGGCAAGAAACGGTCCCCGTCCAGGGGGACAACTCCCCACACGTCCAAACCCTCCTCCGTGAGGGTTCCCGTCTGTGGGCAGTGCAGAGGGGGGGAGGCTCCACGCTCACCTACCCCAAAGCACCGCGCGGCGGCGCGACCCCGGACCTCACCTTGTCGAAGCAGACCAGGCGGATCTTCCCGCACAGGTTGATACGGGGAGGACTGATGCAGAAGATGCCCTGGTTCTTCAGCCTGTGTTGGGCGTAGATGGTGCCCACGGTCACGGCAGCCGGCAGGGCCGGGGGCACGATGACGGTGACCAGGTCGAGGGCACGGATGATGATCTGCCCCACAGGAACCTGCCGCGGGGCGCAGTGAGGAGACACGGGGCAGCGCAAGCCCCTGGGGCACCAACATCTCCCAACCACCTCCACCAGCACCGGCTGAGGGCCCCAGCGCCAGCTCCAGCACCCAAGGGCTCACCAGCTCCAGGAACCACACCTGGTTTTTGATCAAGATCAAGATGCTGTAGAGCGTGCCGATGAAAGCTGTGCAGGAGACAAAGGAAGAACAAGCTCCAGCACAAGGAGAAGGGTTCGGATCCAAGTAGGACGAGGAACTTGGCCGCTCCTCCGTGCCTGGGCCTACCCAGGATGGCGAGGAACAGCACGAACTTCACGGCGTCCTTGTAGAACTTGAAGCTGACGGGCTTGGGGTACAGGATGGAGCTGATGAGGTCCCCTTTGGCGGTGCAAAACCCTGCCGGAGAGGAGCAGCAGGATCGAACAGCGCCAGGCTTGCACGCCTCGAAGGACACGGCCACGGGCGGCCTTCACGACGCCCATTACCTGTACGGGTCACCACGGCCAGCACCTCTTTGCCCGCGTAGGACTTGGCCTGGATGAGCTGCGTCCCGCAGAACAGCGTGTGCCGCCGGTGCTCCTCGGGCGAGTAGGCGGCCCGGGCCGCGGGGCCGCCCGCGGGCAGCGGCGTCTTCATCACCGGCACACTCTCCCCTGCGGGACAGCCCCACGGCGGGGAGCACCATCACGCAGCAAGGCCGGGCGCCCCCGGGGGTGCCACCGGCTGTGCGGAAGCGGGCGAACCCCACGGCACGGGGCTGCCTTGGGGTCTCGGGAGACACCCGGCTTGCTCCTAACGCCCAGCGGAGTGCGGGGCCGCCCCCTCACCTGTCAGCATGCTCTCGTTGAGCACGCACTCGCCCGCGAGCAGCGCCGCGTCGCAGGGCACCAGCGCGCCGTCGCACGGCAGGCTGATGCAGTCGCCGGGCACCAGGTCGGCCGAGCTCACCACCGCCTCGCCTGGGGGCGACACCGGGCGCTCGGCGGGTCCTCCTCCCCGGGGTGCACCCCACGGCGGGACACGCCACCGAGGGGCGGCGCGCGCCGGGGACCCCGTGCTCACCTCCGCCGGGGCGGCGGACGCGGACGCCGACCGACACCTTGGCCATGGCCTGCAGCGTGGCGCTTTGCTGCGGGGCAGCGAGCGGTCAGCAGCGCCCGCGGGCCCGGGGAACCGCGGCCAGGTCCCCACCGGGCTCAGCGCTGGAGCGCCCGGGGCCAGGAACGGCGGCAGGAGGACGAGGAACCTGCCCCACCAGCTGGAGGCCCGAGGGACGCCTGGGCTCCCCATGCAGGGCCTCCTGCATGCGGCCACCTGCCCCTCACCCCGGGCTCCCTCCTCGGGTCACCACGGGGAGCTGGATCTGCTAAGGTGTCCCCAAGGCTCTGCCCTCCCGTGGGGCCCCGCGACCAACCTTCCTTGTCTCGTAGAGCGACAGCCCTAAGGAGATGGTGGAGATGAGGAAGATGCAGGCCGCATAGTAGTAGTAGGCGTCGCAGACCCACAGCACGATGCTGAACGCTTGGAAGATGTAGAAGGGATTGAGCACCTGCAGGGGCAACGGCGAGGACAGCAGGCTTGGAGAAGAGCAGGAGCTTCCCCGGCCACTGCGGGCCCTCCAGGCCCCACGGGAAGCCCACGCAGAGCAGGCGGCCCTTCCTTGGGGTTGGTGATGGACAAGGTTGGCCCGTCCATGGTGAGGACACCCAGAGCTGCGCAGCCACCTCTGTGGCCACCCCAGGACACCCGTGCCTGAGCTGAGGGGCAGCACGGGTCCTCCCCACACCTCGGCCTCCCCCGACCCGCTCCCCCTAGGTCCTCTCCTCCCTGGCAGCGAGCAGGAGCCCCTGAACTTGACACCCTCCTCGCAGCGGAGCTGAGACATGGGGGGCCCCGAGCCCTGGCCCCAGGGCCACCCCGACTCCTCCGAGCCCTGCCAGGCGCCCACCTCCTCCACCAAGAGCCTCGCGTAGGACTTGACCGGCACCTCAATGAGGTTCGGCCCGTAGATCTTCCTCCTGCGGAAGGGACAGGAAAGGAAAGGGGAAGCAAATCCATGCGGGAGAAGAGCTGCGTTCCCGAGCTGAAGGCCACCGAGCGGGCCGGCCTCCACGGGAGCCCCACGGAGACCGAGGCCCCTGATCTTGAAGACCAGTTCAGGACAGAAGAGCAGTTCTAAGATCTCTGTGCATCGCTGGGAAAGGGCAATAAAAGCAGGGCAACTATTGCAATAAAAAGGGCAATTCCTGCAACAAAAGCAGGTTTTTAAAAGTCATTTCGTTCTAAGCACAGTGAAGATTTAAGGTATGCGACGCCCCAGGTCTCGGGTCCCCCTGCGCCAGCCCTACCTGGTGTCACGGTCGTGCTGCTCAAGCCCCGCCTGGGAGAGGTGGAGATCCTCACAGGTCCAGCCTTCATCCAAATCACTGGAAAAACGGAGCAGAACGGCGAAGAAACGGCTTAAAAACCCAGCGGGAGCCCAGGCCAACGCGGGGGCCTCTCCTTGCAGGACCTCCACCCGTCTCTCCACGCCTCCGTCCGCGCCCGGGCCCCGCGGCGCTGCCGGTACCTGACTTTGCAGAACGCCTGCCGCCCCTCGAGCCACACGTAGCGCGAGCCCTCGAAGACGTAGTAGCGCAAGCAGCCCCTCTGAGCAGGACGACGCGGAGGGCAGGGGGTCACCAACGGCGCCGGGGCGGCCGTGGCGGGGACGGGGGGCGCCGCCGCCGCTACCTCCTCCTGGTCGTGCAGCCGGACGGTGTCGCGGCTCTCGTCCGGCTCCGCCGGGCCCACGGGGACGCTGGCGGCCCGCTCCTCCGGGCGCGCTCCTGGGTGACGCTCCAGGCTGCTCGGGACGGAGAGCCAAGGTGGCGGCTCCGAGGGGCTCCCCGCGGCACACGCGGCCGGGCCGGGCGCCCACGCGGCGCGGCGGCCCCGACCCACCTGCCGTCGGGCAGCGCCTCGGTGCGCACGCGCGCAGTGCGGCGCTCTCCACCGCGGCCCTGCAACACGCGCGGCTCGTCCAGCGACCGGGGACCTCGGCGAAGGTCCCAGCGGCCACCCGCCTCCCTCCGCAACCCACGGATCCGCAGTGAGGACACGGACAAGGCAGAGCCAGGCGAGCGGGACCGGCAATGCACCGCGCGCTGCCAGCACCAGCCCCGGGAACCCCTCCATCGGCGGCACCAACCCAGCGCCAGCCCCTCAAGCCAACCACCAGCTGGGGCACGAGGAAGAGGAGCAGCCAAGTGACTCGGGGGCGACGCCGGGGCGCGCTCGCCGTCGCTCACCCGGATGACGACGCAGTCGGCCCGGCGCAGCGGGCACGGCCGGCACTTGGCGCGCACCTCCAGGCTGGGCTTCCAGTGGAAGAGGAGGAGCAGGAGCCCCGCGGAGAGCGCGGCGCCCGCGTGGCACAGCAGCACCCGCCACGGCCGCCGCTCGTAGCCCGTCACCTCCTGCAGGGACAAGGACCGCGCGCGGGGCCCAGGCGCCCTCGCACCAGCAGGCGACAAAAGGCCACAGGATCATGACAGCGACGACAAAGCGAGCCACGCACGTACCATGCCGCTCCCGTCGGCGCCCGGCCGCAGCGTGCCGTAGCCCGGCGGCTGCCGGCCCAGCAGCCGGCTGCTATCTGCGGAGCCGGAGAGCAGGGAAAGCCCCTCAGGAGACGGATCCGGCGCAGGGATGGGAACGCGGAGCGGCGCGCGGGGAGGAAGAGGAGGCAGCGGGTTCCCGGCGCGTGGAGGCAGGACGGAGGCGCCGGCGGCCGCACGGGACCGTCACGCGGGGACAGCGCGGCCGCCCCAGCGCGCCGGGCAGGGGTTGGGAGCGGGGGCCGGGCCAGGATGCATCCGGATCCCCGGCACTGCTGCTCGTCCTGCGGTGCTTTCCCAGCACGACTCCTCAGGGCCGCACGTTTCCCCCCATACAAAAGCCCACGGGGGTCCGGAGCCAGCTCTTTTCTGACAGAAAAAACATCCGGCCTCTTCCGGATGCCCCTTCCAAGGCCCTGGAAGCTCCTCCGCAGCTGACATATCCCATTAATGCCAGCCAGCACCCGGCCTCAAAGCCCAGCGGGATCCACGGGAAGAAATCCAAACTCCCACTTGAAATCCCGGCTCTTTCCCTACAACAAAACAGCACTCCAACCTTTCCTGGGAAAAGCAGAGTTTTTGGAGGACGCAGCACCTCCATCTGCCATCGCCCCTGCGTCAGCGCGGTGAATCCCACCTCGCATCCCTCTTTCTTCTCACCTCCGGAGCTGCTTCCCAGCTCCGGCTCGCCCCGAGGGCGACGTGTCCGGGCAGCCTGCGGGAAGGGGAGGGCGGAAGCGGCGCGGCCGGTTTGCCGGCGGCGGCCGCACCTCGTCTGCAAACAGCCGGTGCCTGCAGGGTCAGCGCCAGCGGCCGCGATGCCCGGCGGCGGGAGAGCCCGGAGCGAGCCCGGACGAGCCCCTGCGCGTCCGCGGGCTCCGCACGGCGATCCCGTGCTCCGCGCCCAAGGAAACGGCGCTGGCGGATCCCTGGAAAGGCCGGCACCGAACCCGTATTTCCAGGTGATCCGGTCCTACGTGGCAGGTAAGCACAGGCGGGGAAAGCCCCGAGGCTGGAAGGAAGCAGGGGAGGGAAGAGGCTTCCTGGAAGACGGAGACGTTCCCGGTGCCGAACGGCCCTCGCGCTTCTGCTTTCCGGTTGTTTTCTTCTCCTTTTGCAAACTTTGGGGACGGATGAAGCGGCTCATGATGGGGTCCTGGCAGGCGCGGCGCTTTGCCAGGCCTGGAGGCGTCCTCCTCCCAAAGGGGAGGCTCTGGAAGCCTCCCAAGGGCTTCTCCCGGCGCTCCCTCCTGCCTCCGGAGCTTGGCCCTTTGGGTACCGGCATCCCTGAATGACCCGAAGCGGCGGCGGAGGAGGAGGAGGAGGAGGAGGAGGTTTAGGCACCAAGTGCTGCTCAGCCCTAGTGCAGGAGGGGACCGAAAGGCACTGGGGACATTTGCCGCGTGTCGGACGCCGTTGCAACGCGACACGTTGGAGCAATCGGCACCTCTGTCCCCGCACCCGCGTGGCCTTAGGCAACCGTGCAAAAAATGAGGTACAAACGGAGGAAACGGCGGCCTCGAAGAGGGAGCAGCAGCCCGAGGCGCCGTGCCCAGCGCAGGCACCGCGCGGGGTGCCAGCCCTGGGTGCGCAGGGTGCAACCTCGGGGACGTGCGCGGCCAAACCCCGGGGAAACGACCCCGTGATTCTATGAAATGCACACTGCAACCGTGGGGATGTCCACAGTGCCAACCCTGGAGACGCACGCAGTGCAAATCCCGGGAATGTGCACGGCGCGAGCTGGAGGATGTGCATGGTGCAACCCTGAGAGCCGTGCCCGGCGCAGCAACGGGGGCATGCACACCCTGGGCACGCGCACACCGCAACCCCGGTGCAAACGTTGGGGACACGCACACCGCAACCCCGGTGCAATGCATGGTGCAAACGTTGGGGACACACACATCGCAACCCCGGTGTCAGTGTAATGCACGGTGCAACCACGGCGCGTGCACGGCGCGATCCCAGGGATTGCACGGCGCGCTCCCGGGATGCGCTCGCCGCAGCCCCATAGAAACGCAGCCCTAGGGAAGCGCCCGGTGCCGGCCCCGCGGCCGGTGCACGGCCCGAGGCCCCCGCCCCGCCGCGGCCCCCTGACCTGAGCTCATGGCGGCCGGTCCCGCGCGGCCGCGGCGGACACGGCCCCGGACACGGCGGACCCGGCGGACACGGACCCGGCCGCGCGTGGCGGCGCCGCAGACGGAGGGGACGGGGCGCGGGGGCTGCCGGGAAATGTAGTTCCACCCCCCCCCCCGCGGCAGTGCGCGGAATCGCAGGGAATCCTGCCCAAAAAGCGGGCGCCTCCCCCCCCGCAGCCCTCTGCAGGGATACGCACCGGGCGCCTCCCCCCCCCGCAGCTTCGCATCGCCCCCGCTGCTTTGCAAGGGAATCCGCGGCATTCTGCTCCAGAAAGGGCTCTGCACCGTCCCCTCTTGCCCCTTTGCAAGGACAGCCCCTGCACCCTGCTCCAAAGGGGCCTAGCGCCCTCCCCTTGTCGCCTTGTGACACACACCAAGCCGTCCCCACCCCTCTTTCCTCCCCCCCCGCTTTTCCAGTCGCTTCCATCCCTCTCTCCCTGGTATTGAACACAAGGCACCCCGGTTCACCCCTGCGGCAGGGCAGTGTCCGAGGCACCGGTGGCTCCTCGGGGTGTGGGACGGGGGGTCTCAGCGCACCCCACGGGAGCCAGAGCGGGGCAGGCTGCAGCCCCAGCTTTACCTCCCGGCCCAGGAGTCAGAGCGAGACGCCGGGTCCACGCCGGACACGAGGCAGCAGCTGCAGGCTGCTCGTTACAGCATTTATTGTACACGCAGATCCACAGAGACACCGGCGCCCTCGGAAGCCTCTTTCCCCGGGAGACGGGGGCGCCCGGGCGCTGCTCCGTCACGCGGCCGCCGTCTTCTCCTTGTACGTTGCCATCATCTTCTTGATCTCAGCAATGGCCTTGCCGGGGTTCAGACCCTAGCAGGGAGAGGGACAGGGAGCTCTTTTGGGAACGTGCCCGCGGTGGCACCTCACGGCAAAGCGGGCTGCACCAAGAGCCTCCCTTGCTCTTTGCAGGCAGTTTGCCCGTGGTCTGTGCAGGTTTTGATCAGCAACCCAAGGATCAAAGAGCAGCGGCTAACGGTCGAGCGATGGAAGCTCTAATAAAACTCCAGCAGGGCTGAACTTGATACTTATAGGTGGATTTGGAGGTTTTCGGGAGGCAGGAAACTTCACGGGAGTGCCCTGAGAGCCTGTGCTGTACTTCAGACTAGAGGAAAGGAAACGAGAGGGGGGGATCCCAAGCGCCCTGCGACAGCATCGTGGCACGGGAGCAGGAGCCTGGCAAGACGTTACTGCCCCCGAGTGTGCCGCCCACTCAGGGAACCAACCATCTGCCTCGGTGGTGGACGCACAGCGATGGCTTCACCCTGTCACCCAGCGTGACAGAAGTCTGGGTGGAAGCTAAAGCAGGTGGCAGGAGGTGCAGCCTGGTCGCCTGCCCCATGAGAACAGCAGGGCCGTGGGGAGACAGGGAAGGGGCAGCATTCCCTCCGCACTCACCTCCCTGCGGCCCGAGGGCGCTCACAAACCCACGGGCAACGCCAGGAGGGAAAGGGGCAGGACGGCCCTACCTTGGGGCAGGTCCTGGTGCAGTTCATGATGGTGTGACAACGGTAGAGAGAAAACGGGTCCTGAAGCTGCGCCAGCCGCTCCTCCGTGTAGTCGTCCCTGGAGTCGATCATCCAGCGATAGGCCTGAAACCAAGGGCACGTGGCACGTCCTCCCCGGGCAGCGGGGCTCTTGGGACGGGGACCGGGCGCCGCCGCCGCCCCACGCGAGCCAGCCACGAGGCCCCCGCACCCGCCCCCTCCTCACCTGCATGAGCACCGCAGGGCCCAGGTACTTGTCGCCATTCCACCAGTAGCTGGGGCAGCTGGTGCTGCAGCAGGCACACAGGATGCACTCGTAGAGCCCGTCCTGCACACGGCAGGGAGACGGCGGTCAGGCCACGCCGCACACCCAGGAGGAAGGCTTCTTTGGGGGGAAAACCCAGGGGATTCACACCGGCAGGCGCTTCCCTCGCCCCAGTGTGCTTGCAGGGAAAGGAACCTGCACCGAGCCACAAGCTGAGGCAACGCCAGGGAAGAGCAGGCACCAAAGTCTGCCAAGGAGCCCAGGAAGGAGGTGAGGAACTGGCAGCTGAGTGTGTGTCACGAGGGCAGCCCAACATCCCCAGAGCAGCAACAGCCCGAGTGCAGTTTGGAAGCCCTTCTGAGTTTACATCAACTCCACGGCATTATCGTGGCTGCTTTGATACATTTTAGAAGACTTAAAAGGACCGTTAAGTTGGAATTAACCATTTTGCTCTAAACTTGTATTGTTTCTAATCTTACCACCTCAAATTATTGAGGATTTAAAGAAAGAAGCAGAAGTTTGGCACCTGACTTCTATCCAGTACAGTTTCTCATGCACGCAGGTTGCTCTGAAAGCAAGAGAAACTTCAGGGGAATACAGATACCATCAAGAGGATTTAGGCAGAGCACTCGCAGCTAAATTCAGGTTCGGTCATTTTTGCTTAATTTAAAAAGAAAATAAAGACGGTCAGCTCCGGGCTCGCAATAAGTCTCCGTTAGGCAGCCTTCCCTCTGCAGTTCGCACGCAGCCCTCTCAGCCCTGTCACCGAAACCACAGCCGTGGCTGGGGCAGAGCTGCTCTGACGCGTGATGTGAGCGGAGGAGCTGCCAAGGCAGCACAGGGACAAACAGAAATCCTCGATTCACAGATACTTACTGTGGCAACCTAAGAAATCCACAGAAAAACCCACCCGCAACACAAACTCTTCCAAACCTGCCCCTCTCCAGCGGCTCAGAAGGTTCAGACACTTTTCTTTCTGCAGTAGCTTTGATCCACCCCCACCAAACCACCCAAAGCTGAAGCCTCCCCAAAACGACACAGCGCTCGAGAGGGACATCCAACGTTCAGCACCAACAGCGAGGCTGAAGCACCTTGGGCATGGCTTTAACGAGAGCCTAGCTTTTGCCAAGGGCTTTAAAAACGTAAACCCCAGTGAGCAGGGACAGGACAGTGTTGCTGCTAAGCACGCTTCTGCTAGACAAGACAAGTATAGTGCTGAGCTTGACCACTGGTGCAGACTGCACTGCCCATCCCCTTGACACACTTCAAGGTTCCTTGAAAGCTCCTTTACAGTGGGTTTTTTCTAACAGACAATCATAGTTTTGCAGTGGAAACGAGGGCAGAGGACCCACGGAGGCTGCGTGCTGTGTCTCACGAGCAGCCGTGATCCCCAGCAATGCAGACCCACTGGGCTCCGTGCTGCAGGGAGCAGATCCCACCCACTCCAGCTTCAGCACCAGCCAGCTCTGTCTCTAGACAAAACAGGGAGGCCGCTGCCTGCCCACGCGTAAGCCCGCTCTCATCTGGAAGGGATTTTAGGGGTAGAAAAGAAGCAGTAACCAGTTTCTGACGGTCTTCTATGGACTGCAGGTACTGGGCCTTGCCCTGCTGCGACTCATCCTTCTTCTTCAGGTAAGGCTCGATGGATTTATACTGTGCGTAGAAGTTGCTCAAGTCCTAAGATGCAAAAGGCAAAAGGCATCACGTGGCGCTACCAGGTGCTGCAGTTCAAACAGCAAACATTACCCTGCACGTCAACCCACCACGCTCCCGCACATGCAAACGGATTTAATCCCTGCTGCGGAGCTCAGGGCCACCCGTTCTGGAAAGCACCAAGATGCCAGTCATGGCATAGAGGCTTTGTCACCATCCTCCACATCCGAGGGACCTTTGTGCCAGTGCCACCCTGGCTGCTCACCGGAACGAGATCCTTCACCACATACATGTGGGGCAGAGGGTAGATCTTGGTGACCTTGCTGAGATCACGGTCAATCTTTTTGGTGCAGGCCAGCGTGTTTCCTCCAGCGATGTTCATAGCGCAAGAACCACAGATACCTGCCGCGAGGGAGAAGAAAAAAGCAAAGCAATTGAGAAAGAGTAAGATGTTGGATGTATTCCCTCTTGTTCACTTGGGAATAGATCCTCTGTGCCTCAAACTAGCTCCTGGGCTGTCTTCCATATCACTGTCTTTTCAAGAACCTCCATACATGACAGGGCAAACGCCCAAAACTGCCACAGGGCTAATTTCAATGCTGTTTAAATACAGCAAACAACTTCCATGTTCTTCCTCTGAGGTCTGAATTCATCTTCCGACGCCAAAGCCGCTTCCGCAGAGGAAGACCAGCGGCTTGGACAGCTCACGGCTTTCACAACATACATCTCTTTAGGTGCTACTTAAAGCAGCTGGAAGCAGGAGAAAGAGGGCAGGTCACCATGGAAAGATCTCCTGCACGACGTCGGTGACGCACTCAGCTTTGTTCCCACCTTTGAAACCCAAAGCCACGCGGCTCCGGAAGGGCCAGCGCTCAGATTCCAGCATGGGAACCAGACACAGGCCCCCAGCAGCGCTACAGTTGTGGTCAAAAATGCCCCCAAAGGGCAGGAACAGAAAATGGAGCTGTTGTTCCCGTGTCTTCTGCAGTTGGAGTCAGTCCTGCCATAAACCGAGTTCATGAGGCTGCAAACATGAGAGGATGGAGATTCCCAGTACAAGCAGCACGTATTCAGCGTAACAAGTGGATTAAACGATGCCACTAATGACCTCCCAGTAACACAGGGATCAGAGAGAACCAAGGAAAATGCAAGGGTAACATCCCAGCTTTTAGAGGAATAAACAGCACAGAATTGTCACAGACAACATCCAGGTGAAGAGCGCGGGTATCCGGTTCAGAGCGTGCACGACGTGCACTGCATTGGAAAGAAAACAGGCACTGGAAGTACATAACCCCAAACGCAGGGGATTTGGCAGGCTCTGCTCGACACAAGTCAGACAGAAACGCTAACTTCCGTTTCTCAGAGAAAACTATTCAAGCAATTATTTCCTCTGCTCGGGAATAACGTTGGTTATATAAATATTGGACATAGGAAAAAAATGCGGAGGATAAAGTGCTTCCACATGCTGCACGGACTCTCCAGGAAACAGCTGCATTTTAGAGAGTGTTTGGTATTTAGTTCTAGAAAATAAAAAATATGCATCAGACAACCACACGTACATTTCTAGCACTTAAACCTGCCTCCCTCCTCGTGTCTTCACGACAGTTAGTTATCTCGAGGGGAGCACACCAGCATTTCCCATGAGCCCCAACTTGTTAGAGGGAAAAGTGTCCTGGCCTGGAAACTCTTATACAGTCAGTCAAAGGGGTTGATTTGTACTCGTCCAGTGGGTTTAACAGGATAAGACCACCCGTTCACCTTTTCCTAATCAATCATTTCTCTTATTTGAAGGGCCAGAAAGGATTCCTGAAGCTACTCCCAGCAGTCACACTCTTCCAACTGCCTCTGCAGTTATTTTAGCAGCAGCACCATAGAGACAACCCATGCAATTAAATCCCATTCACCAAGGCTTTTTTTTTTCCATCTTTTTCCACACACACACCAGCAGCTTTAGCTTTTCCTGGGCAGAAAATGCCATTTGAGAACAGTTTTCCTTTCAGCAGACTGAAGAGTCCTTCTTACCTTCCCTACATGATCTGCGGAAGGTCAGCGTGGAGTCCATCTCGTTTTTTATCTTGATGAGAGCATCAAGCACCATGGGCCCACATCTGCAACAGGAAATGGACTCAGTGAACCCATGCAACTCCTCTGCCCCACGAAGAAGAACCCGTAAGGTTCTGGACCTTAGAAGAACCCTAAGAAGAACCCGTAAGTTACAGAACCCTGTAACTCCACTTAAACATCCACCCCAGACAGGGGGTTGGACATTGCTCCATCAGCAGAGTATTGCACCAAGCACCAGCTTGGCCCAGGCTCAAGGTCAGACAGGAATAATTTCTTTTGCCAATGCCCTGAAGATCTGGCTGAGCAGCAGAGGGTTCCGGCAGCAGAATGGAAAAAGCTCTCGGCAAGCGCCTCGCTACTGACTATCTCCTTTTAAGTCAGGTTTTGACAAGCCTGCCTGTCCTCATTAGTCACAACAGAGGCAGCAACGCACACAAACAACCTTAGACAACTTATATAATCTTCTACACATCCAACAAGGCAACACCCAGAAATTGTTAAGCAGGGCAAGGCAGAAAGCAGCAGGGCTCGAGCCCTCCGCCCCCCGCTCCTCCAGCAGCGAGGCACAGCCTCTGGGCACGGGGGTCTCCGAGGGGCTGCAGCTCAGGAGGAGACCTGAAGCACAAAGGCCTGGAACAGGAGCCTTCCTGGTGATGGCTGCCCCAAAGTGTCACCGTGGGCCTGAGGCAGCCTCCAAACTGGTCAGGTGATTTATTAACAAGCTATGAGAAGGATTTATAAAGCCTGTCCTATCTCCCAGACCTAGGGTTATGAGCAACCCTTAAGCCACAGTTCCTTTTTGCAGAACCAGCCCCTGTTCCCCATACAGGGCATTTCAAAACGTCTCCAGCTCAGGGACGCAGGTAAAACCTCCGAGAAGTCCTAAAATTAAGTCACTGTTTTGCTGTGTTTGGGAGGCAGCTCCAACATCGTTTGCTGCCCCAACACTCTTATTTGTCAGGCTCCAGACCCACGTAACCAACAGGCAGGTGGTGGGGGAGAACCCCAGACACCGTGGTGATCTTTGCTCTGCCTGGTAGCAATGCGTACAACAAGCTGCTCCACGGCAGCACTGAAGTGCCACCTCACAGCCACTCCACCAGGGATTTAACCACCCCCGGAGCCTGATGAAAGCGCCGACACCTTCAGCTGCTCGCTCAAATGCTTCTTAATCACCCTCCTGTAACATTTGTCAGGTAACCGGCAGGAGCCGTAGGAACAATCCCGACCATCCTGCCCGCCGGCTAAAGCCAAGAACCTTCTCCCTGAAGATAAATACTCACTTATTCAGATCCACTTCGTACGTCTGCATGCGGGGCTTGTCCCCAGGCTTATCGGGATCCCATCTGTAGATGGAGAATTTCTTGATACGCGGCGGCGCCTGCGAGGCCGGAGCGGCTGCTGCCGCCGTCTGCGCTCCTCGACACATCTGCACTTAAACAGAGGCAGTTCAGAGCCCTCTGGCACCTGGCAAAGAAAGTAACTAGAAGCCACAGGCTTGGGCATGAGCTGCAGGAGCCATTCCCGACTTGGTGTCTGAGCGGCTGCAAATCCGGAATTATCCAAGAACTAGGAAAGATCTCGCCCACCTGCAGCTATGCAAAGCTGCCACCGCTGCTAAGAGGGAATAATTAACTGCCAAGACGTCACAAGCATAAACACAACCTCATCGGTGCCAAAGAACCTTTGGGAACCCGCTATTTCTATCACGTGCTCTCGTGTTTTGCAATAATTGACATAACCTTGTAGCAAGAACTGCTTCCCCATCGCAGGACGGGTGAAAGGACTTGCAGAGCTGTCTGAAAGCTCCAGGTCAAACTCCAGATTTCAAACGGGGATTTCGCAAAGCCCTAAGAGAGCCAGGGGAGGCCCCCGGGCCGGCCTGGGCGCCGAGGAGCACGGCAGGGACACTCAGCATCTGCTGCCACTGTGACCCATCCTCAGCCCCCGCCTCCCCCAAGGAATGGGGGGACGACTGAGATCCATGGGGCGGCTGCTGCAGTCACCCTTGCCGCCCCTGCCGGCCCCAGGTCACCCTCAGGAGCCCCCAGTCCGCCCCTGCCCTGCTCCAGGCCGACAAGAAATCCCTCCTTGCAGTTCCCTGCAGCTCTTCCCTGCTCTGAACCCCCTGCCCCATCCCTGCTCCCCTCTGAACGCCCCCCATCCCTCCCTGTTCCTTCCACAGCCTCCATCGCCCTCCAGCCCCTCTCCAACCTGTCTCTACCCCCTAAACCCCCTCCCTCGTCCTTCCTGCCCCCAGCTCTGCCCGGGCACCTTCACATCCCCTTTCGCCACCCCCATCCCAACCCCTAGGCCCTCTAACCCCCCGGGCCCACACCTACCCCCAGCCCCTGTCACCCCCTGTGCCCCCA